>SJXQ01012759.1:15875-251606 GCA_006408695.1 Aepyceros melampus
CCTCTCTCTGGATTATCCCCGTGCATCAGTCCCAAGCATCCTGCATCGAACCTAGACCAGCGATTCATTTCACTTATGATATCATACATGTTACACTGCCACTCTCCCAAATCATCCCACCCTCTCCCTCTCCCACATACAGTATACTTACACATGTATATGGAATTTAGAAAGATAATGATAAACCTGTACGTGAGACAGCAAAAGAGACACAGATGTACAGAACAGCCTTTTGGACTCTTGATCACTTTTAAGTACAGTTAGTCTTTAGTTCAGGGTTGATTTGCTCCCGTTGCTTTGATGCCACTTCTCAGAATTGTAGCAATATGAAGCTATGACACACCTAGATAGTGTATTAAAGGCAGAGACATCACTTTGCCAACAAAGCTCTGTGTAGTCAAAGCTATGGTTTTTCCAGTAGTCATGTATGGATGTCAGACTTGGACCATAAAGAAGGCCAAGCACTGAAGAATTGATGCTTTCAAACTGTGGTGCTAGAGAAGACTCTTAAGAATCCCTCAGACAGCAAGGAGATTAAACCAGCCAACCCTAAAGGAAATCAACCCTGAATATTCCCTGGAAGGGCTGATGCTGAAGCTCCAATACTTTGGCCACCTAATGTAAAGTGCTGACTCATTTGAAAAGACCCTGATACTGGGAAAGATTGAGGGCAGGAGGAGAAGGGGACGACAGAGGATGAGATGGTTGGATGGCATCACCAACTCAATGGACATGAGTTTGAGCAAGCTCCGGGAGATGATGAAGGACCAAGAAGCCTGGCGTGCTGCAGCCCATGGGGTCACAAAGGGTCGGACACAGCTGAGCGACAGAACAACAATGTCATGGCTGCACTCCGGTCATGATGCAGCTAACTTCTCCACGTGGTGGGAGTTTCAGTATCTCTAAGACAGCTCAAAGGATATGGCTCTGAATGTTATCTACAGCTCTTGAGGAGGAACTAAAGTTCCTTGATTTTGCTTAATAACTATCATTATATAATGCTGTGTTGTGCTGTGCTGAGTCACTCAGCACATGGACTGTAGCCTGCCAGGCTCCTCTGTCCATGGGGATTCTCCAGGCAAGAATACTGGAGTGGATAGCCTTTCCCTTCTCCAAGGGATCTTACCAACCCACGGATCGAACCCAGGTCTCCTGCATTGCAGGCGGATTCTTTCCCGTCTAAGCCACCAGGAAAGCACTATTATTATTTTGTCCTATTTGACTGTTTTCTTTTGCTTCTGCATTTTCTCATTTCATCTGTTAAGCTTATTCTTTGGCTGAAGTTTTTCTACAGCAAAAGGCAGGCAGAGGACATAGGGGCAAGGGGCAAGCCCCAGAAAGTCCTGCTCTGTTCCGTCACAGCCTAAGGGGCTGACACCCTGCAAGCCCCAGACACAGCCCGCAACAGCTCCAGAGGAAGCAAGGCTGTGAACTACACACACTCTGAGTCAAAGGGAAACATCCTGAGAAATTACACCTCAAGCTCTCCTTGGAGCTGTTTTGTTTGTCTGTCTATTTGCACCCCTGTGAGATTCCCCCTTCCAATTGTTTAAAATATCCAATTATGTGCTCACAATGGCCAGCCACTCTCCCTACCCACCCTTGGCCTGCTAGCCCAGGGCCCTAAATCTGGTTCATCCCCTCCAGGTTGCCCTCAAGGAAGGACAGGGTCCTCCAGCAGACAGCTGGAGGGAGACAAGGGCCTCCTTTCCTGAGTGTGGCCCTCTGGGTGAGTTGAAGACCATGGCCAGCTGGTGTCCCAGGCCTCACAGAATCATTTGACTCCTCTGTTTGGGCACCAAGCTGCAGGCAGCCCTGTTAGACATAGGACCTACCTCTCCAGGATAGAGACATGCTGCCAGACAGTTTTGTTCAAAACATTTGCACCTATAGGGGAAGCATCAAACAGTTTCCTAACTGTCCTCTGCATAATCTGGAAAGTGCCTCCCCTGATCCTGTGACTCGCATTATTAAACAGCAGTAACTGCACTTCATAAGGGTGGATCCCTTAGGAAAGAAGTCTGGTGATAACTGTTCTACGGAGACCTCAATAAATCCCTTTGCCAAGTACCCTTTTTCTCAATTTCTCTCTGAGGGAAGAAAGGGTCTATTTCTGTTATTTCTGCTTATTTCATTTTTGGAAAAAGGACCACCATCCATCATGATACAACTCTAGGACACCATCTGGCCCATTCAGTACCTCCCTGAGCTGTCTGATTTTGCTGTATGCCAAATCTTCTCATTTCAGCATTCAATATAGGGTGAAGGATGGTTTTGCTAGAAGTTATTCCAGTGTGTTTCTACAGCATATGTGATTGACGCATTCTGAGACAGTTACCAGCGTGTGTTCAGTTATTTATTCAACACATCTATTGTAGAGTGTCTTGCAGTGGGTATGGGAGATGCGATTGACACAGGGAGAGGCAGAAGTGAGTTAGATTCCTGCCCCTAGAGAGCTTAGGGAAAGGACATCACCAGTCCCTATGGTATGACTGGTGCCCTGATAGGAGGCCACACAAGAGCCATGAAGGGAAGGGGCTGAACCCCAGCTTGAGGAAACAACAGAGGGCCTCCTAGGGGAGGCATCACAAGTGGAGTCTAGGAGGAGTTGTTATTCAGCTGCCAAGTCCTGTTCAACTCTTGGACTGCAGCATGCCAGGCTTCCCTGACCTTCACTATCTCCCACAGCTTACTCAAATTCACGTCCGCTGAGTCAGAGATGGCATCCAACCATCTCACCCTCGGTCGTCCCCTTCTCCTCCTGCCTTCATTCTTTCTCAGCATAGGGTCTTTTCCAATAAATCAGCTCTTCACATCAGGTGGTCAAAGTATTGTAGCTTTAACTTCAGCATTACCCCCTCCAGTGAATATTCAGGGTTGATTTCTTTCAGGATGGACTGGTTTGATCTCCTTGTTCTCCAAGGCACTCTCAAGAGTCTTCTCCAGCACCACAGTTCAAAAGCATCAGTTCTTCAGCATTCAGACTTCTTTGTGGTCCACCTCTCACATCCATACATGACCCCTGGAAAAATCAAAGCTTTGACCAGATGGACCTTTGCCAGCGAAGCAATGTCCTGCTTTTTAATGTGCTGCCTAGTTTTGTCATAGCTTTCCTTCCAAAGAGCAAACATCTTTTAAAATTCATAGCTGCAGTCACCATCTGCAGTGATTTTGGAGCCCAAGAAAATAAAGTCTTTCACTGTTTCCATTGTTTCCCCAACTATTTGCCTTGAAGTGATGGGACCAGATGCCATGATCTTAGCTTTCTGAAAAGTTAGATTTAAGCCAACTTTGTCACTCTCCTCTTTCACTTTCATCAAGAGGCTCTTTAGTTCTTCCTTTCTGCCATAAGGGTGGTGTCATCGGCATATCTGAGGTTATTAATATTTTTCCCGACAATCTTGATTCCAGCTTGTGCTTCATCCATTTCAAGGTTTCTCATGATGTACTCTGTATATAAGTTAAATAAGTAGGGTGACAATATACAACCTTGACATACTGCTTTCCTGATTTGGAACCAGTCTGTTGTTCCATGTCCAGTTATAACTGTTGCTTCTTGACCTGCATACAGATTTCTCAGGAGGCAGGTCAGGTGGTCTGGTATTCCCATCTCTTTAAGAATTTTCCACAGTTTGTTTTGATCCACACAGTCAAAGGTTTTGATGTCGTCAATAAAGCAAAAGTAGATGATTTTCTGGAACTCTGTTGCTTTTTTGATGATCCAACAGATGTTGGCAATTTGATCTCTGGTTCCTCTGCCTTTTCTAAATCCAGCTTAAACATCTGGAAGTTCAAGGTTCATGCACTGTTGAAGCTTAGCTTGGAGACTTTTGAGCATTTCTTCACTAGCGTGTGAGATGAGTGCAATTGTGGAGTAGTTTGAATATTCTTTGGCATTGCCTTTCTTTGGGATTGGCGTGAACACTGAACTTTTCCAGTCTTGTGGCCACTGTTGAGTTTTCCAAATTTGCTGGCATATTGAGTGCAGCACTTTCACAGCATCATCTTTCAGGATCTGAAATAGCTCAACTGGAATTCCATCACTTCCACTAGCTTTGTTCGTAGTGATACTTCCTAAGGCCCACTTGACTTCACATTCCAGGATATCTGGCTCAAGGTGAGTGATCCCACCATCATGGTTATCTGGGTCATGAAGATCCTTTTTGTATAGTTCTTCTGTATATTCTTGCCACCTTTTCTTAATATCTTTTGCTTCTTTTAGGTCTTTATCATTTCTATCCTTTATCGAGCCCATCTTTGCATGAAATGTTCCCTTGGTGTCTCTAATTTTCTTGAAGAGATCTCTAGTGTTTCCTATTCTATTGTTTTCCTCGATTTCTTTCCACTGATCACTGAGGAAGCTTTCTTATCTCTCCTTGCTATTCTTTGGAACTCTGCATTCAAATAGGTATATCTTTCATTTTCTCATTTGCCTTTAGCTTCTCCTCTTTTTTCAGCTATTTGTAAAGCCTTCACAGACAACCATTTATACCTGAATACGCCAGTGTTTTTCCCTACTTTCTGCAAGTGGCGTCAAGTCCTAGAAGGAGGAATCAGAGTTATCTTGGTTCTGGTGGAGGGATGAGCTGATAAGATTATAACGGCACAGTGAACAAACTGAAAATGGCTTCCTATCACTGGAAAACCAAACTTCAGGTGGACAATTTTCCTTAAATAAACTTGAAGCATGTAACCAGTATTAATCTGTTTAAGGGGAAAAGTCAGAGGTTGAATCTGTGAACAGAATGATTGTATCTGTTCTGAGAAGTCCAGAAATTTTACAAGTAAAATTTGGGGATTTGAATTGCTAAAACTCGGAAATTCTCATAGTAAGTTTTCTGAGATAAAAGGGTATTTTAAATAACTTTTCATTTTCAAATAATTTTAGATCTACAGAAAAAATAATGTAAGCGGTACCCAGTTTTCTCTATTTGTACCACCTTAGCATCACTATAACATAAGTGTTATAATTAACAGGAGCCTACTGATGCAGTGCTATTAGTGAACATTCATACTGTATTCCTGTTTCCCTAGCTGTGACCACATGTCCTTTTTCTGTCCTAGGGTACCATCCAGGATGCCCTGTGGTCTGTGTTTATGTCCCCTCAGGCTCCTCATGGTTCTGACAGTTTCTCTGACTCTCCGTATGTGATGACAGCTGTGAGTAGCACTTGTCAGCTGCTTTGTAGCCTGTCCCTCAGTTTGGGTTTGTCTGATGTTCTCATGGTGTGACTGAAGTTGTGGGCTTTAGGAGGAGATATAAAGTTTCCAATATGACATCTCATGGAGGGAAGGGCAAGGCGGCCTTTGTGAAGCTAGAGAGTGAGTGCAGTGCTCGTGTCTCACTGCCTGGCCGCATCCTCACTCCGTCCTTTTCTGCATCTCATGCTTGCAGCCCTGGCCCGAAGCGGTCCCCACCCCGCCATGCCTCTCCAGCTCCTCTCTGAGGGCCGCACCCTCTGCCTCCCTCTCTCCCTGTTCACCCAGGCTCACTGGCCCTCCTTCGGATCCTGGACCCCAGAGCATCACTCCTGCCATTCTCTGCCTGGAGATGTCTCAGAAAACATCCCAGAACCCCTGATGGCCACCCGACCCCATTCACCTATAGGTACCACACCATATTCACCCATAGTACTTGCTTTTCAGAATTCTGATCTCCAGCAAATGTCAGCTTTCTTGAGAAGACCGCCGGCCACCCCTGCCAGAGCCTGGCTCTCATAAAGCCGGATGCTTTGATCTTCGGTGCAGCTTGAAATGTCCCTCAGACCATCTGTCTCCAATTGCAGTCAGGTGCCCATGCAGCTCTGTGATCACGCCTTTGTGTATGCCAAGCCTCCTTCCTCATGACCTTTGCCACGGGCAGAGTTCCTCACGCTGGCCCCCGGCATCTACCCCTCCTTTATCCGCAGGATATCCATACGTGGGGGAGGGCAGAAAACACATCTGTTTTCTTCATTCAGTGTTGTCAGTGCCTTGTAGGACTGGTGGACACTTTCTCCATCCCTGATGGAGGGAGGAAGGGAGATAGGAAGACTGTGGGAGATGCCAGATCAGTCCTTTGACTTGGCACAGCCACCATCTGGGATTCTTAAGATTGCAGCAGTGTCACTTGAGGGATGTCACCTCTGTTCTGGGCTGGGCTTCCAGTGGAATGGAAGAGGATACAGTTTACTAAGGGCATGTATGTGCTGGCCACTCAGCTGTGTCCGACTCTTTGTGGCCCCATGGACTGGAGCCCACCAGACTTCTCTGTCCACAGAATTTTCCAAGCAAGAATACTGGAGTGGTGTGCCATTTCTTCCTCCAGGGGATCTTCCTGACCCAAGGACTGAACCTGGTTTCTCACATTGCACTCAGATTCTCTTTTTAAAAATTAATTTATTTATTTTAATTGGAGGCTGCTTCAATATTGTAGTGGTTTTTGCGTACATTGACATGAACCCACTACGGGTGTACATGTATCCCCCACCCTGAACCCCCCTCCCGCCTCCCTCCCCATCCCGTCCCTCTGGGTCATCCCAGTGCACTGGCCCTGAGCACCCTGTCTCATGCATCGAACCTGGACTGGCGGTCTACTTCATATATGATAGTATACGTGTTTCAATGCTATTCTCTCAAATTATCCCACCCTTGCCTTCTCCCACAGAGTCCAAAAGTCTGTTCTTTACATCTGTGTCTCTTTTGCAAGCAGATTCTTTACTGTCTGAGTCACCAGAGGAGACCTTACAAAGGGGAGGGGTGGACAATTTGGAGCACAAGCTGAAAGAGAGATGGAATCAAGTGTTCGTAGTCCTGATGTTAAATGTGGAAGGCCTAATAAGGTGATTATCTACAATCAAGGGCAATGTTTAGGTAACTCTCCCAGGGCCACACACAGCTGGTACATTTTCCAGGACAGTAAGTCCCCTGCATACAAACCTTCAAGTTGCATACTTTCAAAGATGTGAGCGTGTTGTTTGCATGTTCACTTACGTAAGTCAGCTTACATGTCCGCAGTACCATGTCACGTGTGTACATCCTCTACAAGTGGTTGTGCTTTTGTGTACTTTACTGTGTAGAGTACTGTTGTGCAGTATCTTTATTTCAAGTCCAGACATCACTGGGTCATTTTATCAAAAAGTAGATAGAATTGAATCCAGCAGGGAACTAGAGCCTGTGCCGTCAACAGCAGGCATGAGTGAAATCACAGCCTGTCCTCCGTCTCCTGCTGGGACGACCCTTCAGCTCCACCATCTCCCAGCTCCTCTCCCTCCTCCATCAGTGACTCATCTTGACTGTTCACTCAATGCCAGCCCCTGGATGCCAGCTGTTACAGTGTACTACTGTATTTTTCAAGGTACTATACTGTAAGATTAAAACTGTTTGTGTGTGTCTGTGTTTGCTCTTTTATGTTTTATTTCCATGCGAAGTATTATAAACCCACTACTTATAGCTAATCATGTTAGTTGGGTACCTGGGCTAACTTCCTTTGACTTATGGACAAAGTGGACTTATGAATGCACTCTCAGAATGAAACTCATTCATATGCAGGGGACTTACTGTACTTCAAGTTCAGTGCTTCTCCCAGAGGGAATGCACATTTGGAGGGGGCTTCAGAAATTATCTGTTTCATCTTGTAACCGCAATATTGAATTGCCCCTACTCAATAGTGCTGCAAGGAACATTGGGGTACACGTGTCTCTTTCAATTCTGGTTTCCTCGGTGTGTATGCCCAGCAGTGGGATCGCTGGATCATAAGGCAGTTCTATTTGCAATTTTTTAAGGAATCTCCACACTGTTTTCCATAGTGGCTGTACTAATTTGCATTCCCACCAACAGTGTAAGAGGGTTCCCTTTTCTCCACACCCTCTCCAGCATTTATTGCTTGCAGACTTTTGGATTGCAGCCATTCTGACTGGTGTGAAATGGTCCCTCATTGTGGTCTTGATTTGAATTTCTCTGATAATGAGTGATGTTCAGCATCTTTTCATGTGTTTGTTAGCCAGGACATGGAAACAACCTAGATGTCCATCAGCAGATGAATGGATAAGAAAGCTGTGGTACATATATACAATGGAGTATTACTCAGCCATTAAAAAGAATACATTTGAATCAGTTCTAATGAGATGGATGAAACTGGAGCTGATTACACAGAGTGATATAAGCCAGAAACAAAAACACCAATACAGTATACTAACACATATATATGGAATTTAGAAACATGGTAATGATAACCCTGTATGCGAGACAGCAAAAGAGACACAGATGTATAGAACGGACTTTTTGACTCTGAGGGAGAGGGAGAGGGTGGGAGGATTTGGGAGAATGGCACTGAAACATGTATACTATCATGTAAGAAATGAATCACCAGTCTAGGTTTGATACAGGATATAGGATGCTTGGGACTGGTGCACGGGGATGATCCAGAGAGTTGATATGGGGTGGGAGGTGGGGGGAGGGGTTCAGGACGGGAACTCATGTACACCTGAGATGGATTAATGTCAATGTATGGCAAAACCAATACAGTAATGTAAAGAAAAATAAAAAATTTAAAAATAAATAAATAAATAAATTAGCCTACTCATTTGGTGAAGACTGAGTCAGTCCTCTCTATATCAACCTGGATTCTCATGGAGCAGTATTGTGGACGATAAAAGAAAAAATACTGAAAGCATGATCAAATGGAAATATTCCTCTCACTTGCCTAATGTTAAAAGTCACTTAACACTTTGTAAGTTCATGTTGACTCAGCCGAGTGGAATTGGGTTGCAAAGTCTAAATATAACTTTGATTGGGTCTTGGAACAGAAAAAGGACATTAATGGAAGAACTGTTGAAACCCAAATAAAGCCTGTAGTTTATTTACTAGCATTGTACCAATGTTTTTCTTCATTCTGGTGAATGCACCACTGTTGTGTGTCAGGAAAGGAGAGTGAAAGGTATACACGGGCTTGCTGAAATGCCTTGACGACTTTTGTGTAAATCTGAGATTATTCCAAATGATAAGTTATATAAAAGTAAGCAAAAAAGGATACTGATTTGTCTCATGGAAACTAAGTAGTTGAAATGCCTCCCAAGGAACTGGAACCATAAAAGAAGAATTAAACAGTGATGGTCACACACAAAATTTTCACCATCACCAACTGAAGAAATGCAAATCCACACAAGACAGAATGTATTTCCTATGAAATCAGCCAATATAAGAATAACCAATATTGAGCAGATTTGGGGGAAATGAACCTTTATATACTGTGAGGGATATTCATTGAATCATTTTCTTTTTATCACAGCTAATAGAAAATTCATCTCAACTGGAAATGGGGGGAGAGGGACACTTTGGTTCAGGCATTGGGAAAGCTCAAGGTTAGGTCAAACTTCAGGGAAGACCTGGCCCCAGTGAACAGAAATTCACCTTCTTTCTGCCTCTGCTCTCAGCTTTCTGTGATGTCTACTTTACCCAAAGTCGATTCCTCATATGCCTCAACACTTGCACCATTTCCACAGCTCTATTTTTCTTCCTTTCCATCAAGGAGTCAAGAGAATGATTTTCCCAACTGTCCTGGGAAAGTAAATATTTCTTACTTCAGTGACCTAAGTCATGGTCCATCCATGAATGTTCACTCTGGCCAGAAGGGTGGCTGCACAGAGGGAGCCAATCTCTCCCACACTCTTTGGAGGAGACTGTCAGAGGGACGGCCCGTCAAAGGAAAAGGGCAACACAGGCCAATGAAGGAAATGTATTCATTAAGTGAATTTTTGTAGAAGTCTTTTTAAAATAAGGGATTTCAAACAAATCCAACTCTTTGTTTTATTTCAAGTAGTCAAATTTGTACAAAATTAAAAGGAATCATGGTATGGTATGCTAAGTCACCTCAGTCGTGTCCGACTCTATGAGACCCCATAGACAGCAGCCCACCAGGCTCCCTCATCCCTGAGATTCTCCAGGCAAGAACACTGGAGGGGGTTGCCATTTCCTTCTCCAATGCATGAAAGTGAAAAGTGAAAGTGAAGTCGCTCAGTCGTATCTGACTCTTAGTGACCCCATGGACTGCAGCCTACCAGGCTCCTCCGTCCATAAGATTTTCCAGGCAAGAGTACTGGAGTGGGGTGCCATTGCCTTCTCCAAAAGGAATCATGGACAAGAGATATTCTGGTAATTTTATTCTGAAAAAAAAAGTTGCTATTGCTAAGTCACTTCAGTCGTATCCGACTCTGTGTGACCCCAGAGACGGCAGCCCAACAGACTCCCCCTTCCCTGGGACTCTCCAGGCAAGAACACTGGAGTGAGTTGCCATTTCCTTCTCCAACGCATGAAAGTGAAAAGTGAAAGTGGAGTCGCTCAGTCGTGTCTGACTCTTTGTGACCCCATGGAGTGCAGCTCACCAGACTCCTCTGCCCATGGGATTTTCCAGGCAAGAGTACTGGAGTAGGGTGCCATTGCCTTCTCCAAAAAAAGTTAAATAATCTAAATTCCCAGCAATAGTATGCTTGTTACATAAGTTACAATTCACTACTGATGGACTGCCAGGCAACTATTAAATATGATGCTTTCTAAGGGTATTTACTGATAGTGAATAAAGGTCATTCAGTACTGATAAGTTCAACAAATACCTCTTGATAGCTTACCATGTGCTGGGCTTCCCTGGTGGCTCAAACAGTAAAGAATCTGCCTGTGCTGCAAGAAACGGAAGTTCAGTCCCTGGGTTGGAAAGATCCTCTGGAGAAGGGAATGGCTACCCACTCCAGTATTCTTGTCTGGAGAATTCCAAGGACAGAGGAGCCTGGCTGTAGCCATGGGCTACAGTCCATGGGCTCACAAAGACTCAGACACGACTGAGCTACTAACACTTTCACTTTTTCGCTACTATGAGCCAGGTGTAGGGATACACCAATCAACAAAACAAAGAGCCTGATCCACTGAAATTAAATTTTAAAATAATATTATAAGGTGAATTTGTGTCAAATCTTTAAAAACCAACATTTGCCAATGCACACACACAAAAATATCTGCAGATGAACTGACATTTTCATGTATCTGCAAACACAAATATCTCTAAAGTTGTACCTCAACATGCTAGCAGTTTTGTTTTGTTTTTCTGGCCAGTGGTTTAAAGGAGATTTTTAAAATTTCTTTCTGGTCTTTTATTCTATTTTCAAAAGTGTCTACCATAAACATATGTTCCGTTTTACAGCCAGAAAATAAGTAACAAATTTGTTATCTTTTAAAAGAGTGGAGATTGAGTTCTGTTGATATGTTGGCATGCACAAAACACCTGTGAAATGTTTGAGCCTTTCTCTCCACACTTACCAAGCTGGTGGTCGGGTGGTGACAGAGGAAATGGAAAAGGGGACATTGAGCTTGCATTCTTCACCGAGATCTAATTCCATCTAATTCGTCCAAATCAAACATTTCTTGCACCAAATCTCATTGGGTTTTGTAAATGTGGTGATGAATTGATATTTCCCAAGATATACTTGCTAGTTTTGGATTTGTATAAAGCCAAGATTGACTGCAAGGAACGAACATCACCTATTCTATTATCTACGATGTGATTGCAGAGAGAATGACTCTCACATTTCAGAATTCCCACAGCATGACTTCTGTCCTGTGTTAAAAATAACTCTAACATTGTCTAAGACAGTCTGTGTTAACCTTGGTGTGTGAATGCCAAAGCCATTCCCAGGGTAGAGATGTTTTTGGAGTAATTTTCCCATGAGAAAACAAAGCATCTGACTCTGGGTGATATGAAAAAATAAAATTCCACTTTAATAGCCAGCTTTTCTGTTTTAACTCTTCAGGCCCACACCATCAGTGGTAACAATCTTCTTGGCATATACAGGATAAAAGTAAGTATTCATGTTTTGTTTTTTTTTTTAATCATTTCTTGACATTTATTTCTTAATAAAACCACAAGCTCAAGGTTGTGATGAGCAAAAGAGCTAAAGTACAAATATGAAATAAACATTTTAACAGTCTTATTGTTTAGTACTATGAAGTGTTATTAATTGTATTTGATAAAATTTACATATTCTGTCATTAACAATGTAATTTGACAAATGCATACCTCATAAACAGTTCACATGATGCATTCAAGTGAATGTGATCAACTTTGACCTTTTAGGATTGACCTATTGGTCAAACAATAGTATAAAGATCCCTTGGAATTGTTGAGTGAGGGATGAGTCATTTCAAATTGATTCCCAGGAGTGTCATGATTAAGTTAGTACTCACTTAAATGTTTAACAAAAATCTCTAAAATTCTTTAAGGAAGTTTTTAAAGATGTCTTAAAACTGGCCTGAGGACTTCCCAGATGGTCCAGTGGCTAAGATTCTGTGCTTCTCAGTGCAGGGGGCCCAGGTGAGACTCGTGGTCAGGGAACTAAGTCCCACATGTCACAAAAACAAGAACCACTGGCCCAAGATTCATCCCAGAAAGAAGCAAGAACCGTTGGCAACTAGATCTTTGACATTTGTCCTTTCACTCTTTTGGGGACATCATTTAAATAGTCTTGATTCATCAGAAATAAGCTTCAAGTGCCAGTAATCTTAATGAATAGGCATGCAGTTAAGTTATAAAAGTATCAGAGGCCTCTCATTTCAAAATGGCTTTGCAGATCTTGGGTAATAACACATCTCACTGTATAAAAGATCCATAATCATTCCAAATCTATGGACTGGATCCGTAAGTTCCAGCGAGGTGCAGCTTTCATTTTCAAGGAGTCAAGGCAGCCCAGTCTCCCCATGAGAGATTTAATTCCTTTTGGAGCAAAGGACTATTATATGGCAGAGGTCAATGATGGTCTAATGCTAGACACAGGTGTTTTCTGCAAAAAAGGAAGTAACTAGAAATATAAGGAATAAACATATTAAAATTCTTATCAGATTAATACTTTTATAAGTTTTATACTTGATACATTTTATGACTTCCTCAAATTTTGAAATTTTTATTAAGCCATAATCTCGAGTAATATTTGGAGAATTAATGTAAATTTTTTAAAGTCTCTAAAACACCTTCCAAAATCAAGGTTCGTAGAATAATGCCAATAATAAGTCTTCAATATAGTTTTTAAATTCTCCTGGAGAACATTCTACCAAATGTTCAACCATTTAATCTGATAGGTAAACACAGGTATATAAAGTCGACACTCAAGGCTCCGTGCCAAGAAATTCACTGAGCAGAACGTTATGAAGATCTTCTAAAGACTACCACCAACTACACTTGCACAAATGAGCATTGTAACTGAAAAAAAAGTTTACCCTGCTTCCCAAAATCACAGATTCTCCATCATAGCCATAGCATGATGTGCTATTTGGTAACAAAATATACAAATGTTTGGCTTTATAAAAATAAAATGTTTAAGATCACAAAATAGAATGATAAACTAATCATCAAGTAACTGACTACTAGGGATCCACTAGGGTGAGTGCTGGTCCTGCCCTGGCCTTAATCTTCAGGAATTTATACTTCGGGACAGATCAAGTTAAACTGGAATTTGAGCCTGGAATTAGCAAACCCTGTTATTTATCTATAAAGGGCTTCCCTGGTGGCTCAGATGGGAAAAAATCTGCCTGCAATGTGGAGACCAGAATTTGATCCCTCGGTCAGGGATTCCTCCTGGAGAAGGGAATGGCTACCCACTCCAGTAGTCTTGCCTGGAGAATTCCGTGAACAGAGGAGCCCAACACGTATTAACTGCAACACTAGTAAACTAAAACATCAGCGTCTTTCAGGACTTCCCTGTCCAGCTAGTGGTTAAGACTCCGCCCTCTCACTGCAGGGGACAAGGGTTCAGTCCCTGGTTGGAGAGCTAAGATCCTGCATGCCCTGCAGTGAAAATAAAACCCCCAGACTTGGGTATTTTTCATGTGTAAGGGCCTTTTTCAAGCCTCTTGAAGGTTCTCCAGCCATATCTGGACACAGTGATATGTTTTTTGATAAATTAGCTGCAGCCAGCTGAGACTCCTGCCTCCTCCATGGAGACCTCCTCTCCATCACAACTCTTATACAGGGTCATGCTGGAGGGGCCGTGGGCATTCTGAGAACCTGACGAAGAGGATGTGCAGCTGAACATCCCTCTAGTTTTGGTTTGGTGAGATATATTCGTGTGATTTGCAGTCACTCTCAAGTATAGTTAAATACCTGTTAACCATCTCAGTGTATGAGATGGTTATGTATGTATGAGTTAACCGCCTCACCCAACATCAAGGCACAAGGGTGAAAGACACCAAAAAAATGTCCTATGGCATCTGGCACCAGAAATACCTGGGTGATAAAGGAGAAACAAAATGATCATCTTTCTGTAATCCTATGAGCAGATTTCAAATTGATTCGTGCATAATATAATCTATTATATGGCATGTGGTTTTAAAATATTCCCACAAAATTTTCAAAACATAAAATCTTAGTAACACACAAACTCAAGACAAAAAGAAAAAGGAAAGCTTAGAGTTACTAGTATGAATGTATAGCCAGCTTCACTAAAAGGTAAAATAATGCCTATCTTATTGTAGGTGACAAGAAGCTATTGTAAATTATTTTTACTGTGTAAAAGTAACATTAAAATATAGGTTTATATCCTTGTCCTAAAGGTTATGCCTTAGAAATTAACTAGTGCCACTAAGACATTTCTAGAGCAAAATATTTAAAAGCACACATGCAGAATAAGATAAAACTCAGCTGAGAAGATGCTTGAAAATGTTTTTGATATCAGTACATTTTTAAAATGTTTTCTAACTTTATATATTTATAAAGCACATAGTATGCTAATATTTCTAGCTAACGCTTATATTATTCCAGGCAGTGTTCCAGGCCTTTTGCACGTAAAGACTAATTCTCAAAGAAAATCTGCGAGACATATTTGTTGTTGTTCAGTCTCTCAGTCATGTCTGACTCTTTGCAGCTCCATGAACTGCAGCACCCTAAGCTTCCTTATCATTTGCTATCTCCAGAAGTTTGCTCAAACTCAGGTCCATTGAGTTGAGGATGCCATTCAACCGTCTCATCTCCTGTCACCACCATCCTCCACCCCCCGCTTCTCCTCCTGCCTTCAATCTTTCCCAGCATCAGGGTCTTTTCCAGTGAATTGGCTCTTTGCACCAGGTGGCCAAAGTGTTGGAGCATCAGTCCTTCCAGTGAATATTCAGGATTGATTTCCTTTCGAATGGACATATTATTGCCCCATTATACAGAAGAGGATTTCCCTGGTGGCTCAGATGGTAAAGCGTTTGGCTACAATGTGGGAAACCTGGGTTCAATCCTTGGGTTGGTAAGATCTTCTGGAGAAGGAAATAGCAACCTACTCCAGTATTCTTGCCTGGAAAATCCCATGGATGGAGGGGCCTGGTAGGCAACAATCCATGGGGTCGCAAAGAGTCGGACACGACTGAGCAAATTTACTCACTCATTCATACAGAAGAGGAAACTGGTTATCTTGCCTTGCTTGGGAGTGTGTGACTAGTATAAAATGGAACTGAACCTGGACACAACTCCTTTCCTTACTAGTATTCACCTTTTCTTTCCTTGTCCCCCCACCCCAGCACCTTTGCCATCTAGAACAAGAAACAAAACTAATAAAGATATGTGATAAAATCAGTAGAAAGTATTCTGATGATAAAAAGGAGGCTTAATTTAACAAATCACATCACCCAGAGCCCAAGCTGATGTGGACAAATTCCTTTACTGTCTCCCTTCCTCAAGTAGGTGAATTTCTTCTAGTCTTCCAAGGGATTTGCTTTCTCTTGAGATTTCAGCTTCAGCTCCATTGTTTCCATGGACCCAGTCTCCTGTCCCCACTCAGGATACAATGCTCAAGCTCCCAAAATATTGAGACCAAGACTTGAGCCCAGAGCATCACTTGTAGACTCTCAAAGCTCCAGCATTTGATTCTGCCTTTGTTTCTGGCTCCTAAATACTTTCCTAACTTTCTTTTGAGTTCCTCTATCCTCACAAAAAAATTGCCATTCCTGGCATTTCTGGATGTCCTCCCAGGAGCACTTCGGCTTTATATTCACACGCTTGTGAGAACCACTCTCCCCACCCTGCCCCGCTCGTGTGTCCCTCCATCTCCCTGCCTTCCATGCAGCCCCTGCGTGACTCATGATACTCACCTCCCCTGATGCGGTCAGGGCACCTGCATGTCACCCCCCTTTCCCGACAGAGACATCTGCTTTTCTCCTTTCCCTGAGGAAGGGTAGAACAGCTGAGGAAGAACGAGAATTTGGGGAGAGAAGAACTGAAAAGTATCTGTTTTGAAATACTAACATTGCATTCCTTGCGGCAGAGGCTAAAGGGATACTCTCTGATGCTGCTTCCTCTTCGCCAGTGGCCACCAAGGTGACACTTCCCAGCCATCCTTGAATTCAGACTGAGACCAACCATCTGTGCAGTTTTCAGCCAATGGGCTGTGGAAGGGAAAGAACCACACTCTTGGGTCTGCCGTGCAAACCTCCAGCTAAGTACTCCACACACAGCCTCCTCTGGTGGATGCTGGTGCTTCCCAACTGAAAAAGAGCTGACCCCCTGAATTAGTGGCGAAAGGAACCCCGCAAAAATGTTGCCTCACTATCATGAAACTGGATGTCGGCAAAGAATGAACTTCTATTTTGCTAAGCAACTGAGTTTGGAGGGTGGGGTAAGTTGCTGGCATTATTATCCAGATGAATATATTACCATCACAGTTATCTGAAACATAGTTTTAAACTGAAATGCTCAAATATTTGGTAATGTCAAAACAGTGACCTTATTAGAGTCACTATTATGTTCATGATTAAACTGAAAAATGCATTTGTAGATTCTTATTTGTAAGTTTAGGTGTAAGTTTCAATTACCTGATTGTTTATTTCAAGTAAGACATCCAAGGGAGAAGGAGATGGCAACCCACTCCAGTATTCTTGCCTGGAGAATCCCATGGACAGAGGAGCCTGGTGGGCTGCTGTCCATGGGGTCACACAGAGTGGGACATGACTGAAGCAACTGAGCAAGACATCCAAATGCTGATGATAATATTTCTGGTAGCTGTACATTTGTTTAAGCAATAGCAACCTCTGAAATGTTCGTGAAAAGACAGAAAGGCATCTAGAAAATACAGCCATGCATCTCCATAGCCACACTTCTTGGCCCTTCTAAAACTCAGGCGGGTGCTGCAAGTGAGTGGGTTTCCCTTCTCTGAAAGCAGAATTCATCCTTCATAACATGTTTACACGTATAAGTTGAAATCATCCTCCATAACGTGTTCACATATTATAATAACTAGAATTAATTAGCTCGGAAAAATCTATTTATGGATAAGAAATAGTTTGAATCCCAAATGCAAACTATTATGCAGACTTCGTTTACTTTCTCACATATCACGAGGCCATGATAGCTGTGGGAAAGTGACGTCACATTTTGACATTGCTGACAATTGTATTTCATCCCTTTGCAAAGCTTTCTTAGACTGTTTTATAATGTGAGAGGATTTCCTAACTGGGAAGAAATGTCAAGAATACAGAAACGAAGGGAAGGGGTAAAGTAGGAGGTTGAGGATAACATATACACACTGCTATGTGCAAAATACATAAACAGAGAAATATATTCAGTACCTGGTAATAGCCTACAGTGGAAAAGAAAATGAAAAAGGATAGATTCATTTATATAGCTGAACCATGTTGCTGTACACCTGAAACTAAACAGCATTGTAAATCAACTATGCTTCAGTAAAATAAATAAATGAATACGGAAACAAAGCATCACTAAATTAACTGTCTTGCTCACAACTTCAGAGAAGCTGGCAGCAAATCTGAAAACAGACTAATTCTCACTCCTCCATCTCTCTCCAGCTTTATGTCTCATTATAAAGATCTTTTTATTTTGAAATAAATCTCAAAAGTTTAAAACTAATTTTTCTTTCTGCTTTTTGAAACACGTACATAATTTTGAGAGCAACTTTAGTCTACAGTCAAAATGTCTTGCATGTATTCTACATTTGTGAATTTCTAAATAAAAATAAGAATTCCCTTAGGGACTTCCCTGGTGGCCCAGTGGCTAAGACTCCTCACTCCCAGTGCAGGGGGCCTGCCTGGGTTCGATCTCCAGTCAAGAATCTAAATCCTGCATGCTGCAACTAAGACCCAGTACAGTCAAATAAAAAAAAATTTTTTTGAGAAAAGGGATTCCCTTAAATATATTCTTGTAGAAAATGCTAAGTTTCATTTTCTGATAAAATCCCAGAGCCATAAAGCTTTTAAATTTAGTGATGAAGTTTCCAATTGTTCATACTTCTTTTTATAGCAAAAGTGTGGTATTATTAGGAAGAAATGTGAGTTTCCAAATAATCATAATAACAAGAAACAAGCTGGATTTGCGAGCCAACTCGTGTGGAAGTTCTTTTTGATGAGAGTTTCAAGTTAGAATCCTCAAAGCTCACTCATACTCAGAAGCTGTTTAACTGTCATCTGAATGTAATTTTCCTAGAGTTCAATCAACTGCAAATTGCTTGGCTGCAGAATAAATGACTTCAGCTATTTTAGAATTAAATGAACATATGTTTAAATCAGTTTTGAGATTCTGTTGATAAGGCTAGCCAAGCAATGAAAATACCTTCAATGTGACAGAATTAAGTGTTTCTGGATTTATATAATTCTATGGACTAAGCTAACTTGCAACATCAAATATCATTTGCTCAATGATCACTTGAAGGATTTTTGTCAGAAGGACTCGTCTCCTTAGTTTCCCGTCTCTAGGGATGACTGCCTTTTGTTGCCTGATGTCCAGTATCTTGAAAACTTTTATGTCATATATTTTGTCTATATTTTTCTTATTGCTTTTTTCAAAATGGGGTGGGGAAGGGGCAGATAAGCATGGTCCTTATTAGTCCTCCTAGTCTGGAAGCAGAGTGATTGAACTGATTTTAACAAAGGAGCATTCAGGAAACATTTGTGGAAGAAGGAAAACCAGAGTTGAGATAATCGTAGATGCTGACACACCAGGCTTTGTGGAATAGCATGAAAAACAGTGAATACAATTTACCTGATTTACTGTTTAATGAGGAAAATGGATTTAGTCTGCTCTAGAAATGTTGGGGAAATTGATCATCTTATCAGGCAGCTTAAGGTAATCTTTGCTGCAAAAATAAAGAAAACCCTCAAATTCCACTTACTTCTCTGTGCTAGGACCCAGGCTGACAAAGTACCCTCTATTTGGGGCATAGCTAGTCTAATAGCAGAGGTAAATCTGAAGATGCCGACATTGCAAAAGGTTGTACAGCTTCTTCTCAGATATGACTCACAGGAGGTTTATTCATATTTTACTGATCAAAACTAGTCCCATGTCTATGCTCATCCAGATATTGGTCCCTGTAAGGGAGAGTCCATATATATACATTTCCTGAATATTTTCAACAATCATAAAATCTCTCACACTCAATAAAAATTAAACGAGTGGGTCTTAATCTACTTTGAATTCTGCTGATATCTTCCTAGAAAAATACAAATATGTAACAAACATGAATATTCTTCATGTAATAGTCTAGGCCTTGTGAAACACCTATAAGTGTCCCCAAGGACCAGAGGCCAGAGACTGTAGCTTAAGAGCCCCTGATTACAGACCTTTGATGTCTATAGCTCTGGGGCCAGAAGAAATCTCGCTGCTGCTACTGCTAAGTCGCTTCAGTCATGTCCAACTCTGTGCGACCCCAGAGACAGCAATAAATTTTATAGAATTGGAAGATTGTATTTGAGAAAACCAGAATGTACTGTGATTCTGTTGACTATAAATCCTAATCTGTTTGTAAATATATTAAGATATGTCATAGAATATTAATGAATATATTAAACATTTATAAGTCATGAAAATTACAAAGTCTTTGAATCTGCCGTGATTTATACTCCGCTTTCAGAAATCTTAGTTGACACATTTTTAAAAAACTGTTCTTTAGCCTGAAGCTAGTCTATTAAACTTTATTTGAACTTCTAACTCAGTCATTTGATCCTGCCTGTGAGAATAACAAAACACCTGTTGGCCAAGAAGTGTTACTTCTGTTTCTTTTAAGAGATCTGCCCAGATGTCAGACTGTAAGCCTGCACATGCTCCATTAAAAGTCAGAGAAGACCACTATAATATTGAAATAAGAAATCAAAGAAATATTTTTTCATCTCAGTTCTGAAGACCAGAAAACAGAATAAACCAAGAACAAGAAACACCAAGAAAACCCAAAGAGTAAATTATTTCAGTTTAAGACACAATTTTATCCATTTCATTTTGGATGTGAGACATGTATTTTTGTTTTTTATACTGATAGTCTTGGTAATGTACATGAAAATGGCTGAGAAAATGCTTTGGTTAAAGAAAAGAACATCATTTTTAGTTTCCAATATTTAGTTAGATTCAGTTAGTTGAAAAATTATAATTTTGTACTTAATAAAATATATACAAATAGATTTTCTTATGTTTTTTAGAACAATGCAAGACTGAAATAAGATACAATAAGAAAATGAAAGACCACTGTCATAATCAATCCGTCATTCAAAATGGAAAAATTCTAGGAGATTTGATCCAACATCTGCTGAATCATTGAAAAAGCAAGAGAGTTCCAGAAAAACATCTACTTTTGCTTTATTGACTACGCCAAAGCCTTTGACCTTGTGAATCACAACAAAGTGGGGAAAGTCTTAAAGAGATGGGAATACCAGACCACTTGACTTGTCTCCTGAGAAATCTGTATGCAGGACAAGAAGCAACAGTTAGAACTGGACATGAACAACAGACTGGTTCCAAATTGGGAAAGGAGTAAATCAAGGTTGTATATTGTCACCCTGCTTATTTAGCTTCTATGCAGAGTACATCATGCGAAATGCCAGGCTAGATGAAGTACAAGCTGGAATCAAGGTTGCTGGGAGAAATATCAATAACCTCAGATATGCAGATGACACCACCCTTATGGCAGAAAGTGAAGAGGAACTAAAAAGCCTCTTGATGAAAGTGAAAGAGGAGAGTGAAAAAGTTGGCTTCAAGCTTAACATTCAGAAAACTAAGATCATGGCATCTGGTCCTATAACTTCATGGCAAATAGATGGGAGGAAAATGGAAACAGTGACAGACTATTTTGGGGGGCTCCAAAATCACTGCATATGGTGACTGCAGCCATGAAATTAAAAGACACTTGCTCCTTGGAAGAAAAGCTATGACCAACCTAGAGAGCATATTAAAAGCAAAAACATTGCTTTACTGACAAAGGTCCACCTAGTCAAGGCTATGGATTTTCCAGTAATCATGTATGGATGTGAGAGCTGGACTATAAAGAAAGCTGAGTCTGAGGAATTGATGCTTTTGAACTGTGGGGTTGGAGAAGTCTCGAGAGATTGAAGGCAGGAGGAGAAGAGGACAACAGAGGATGAGATGGTTGGATGGCATCACTGATACGACAGACATGAGTTTGAGTAAGCTCTGGGAGCTGGTGATGGACAGGGAAGCCTGGCTTGCTGTGGTCCATGGGGTCACAGAGAGTCAGACACGACTGAGTGACTGAAACTGAGCTGACTGAGAAGATTTGATTTACAAAGAAACTATTTTCAAAAGAGTCAGTTCAGTTCAGTTCAGTCGCTCAGTCGTGTCTGAATCTTTGCAACCCCATGAATTGCAGCATGCAAGGCCTCCCTGTCTATCACTAACTCCCGGAGTTCACTCAAACCCACATCCATTAAGTCGGTGATGTCATCCAGCCATCTCATCCTCGGTCGTCCCCTTCTCTTCCTGCCCCCAATCCCTCCCAGCATCAGAGTCTTTTCCAATGAATCAACTCTTCGCATGAGGTGGCCAAAGTACTGGTGCTTCAGCTTTAGCATCATTCCTTCCAAAGAAATCCCAGGACTGATCTCCTTNATGAAATGTTCCCTTGGTATCTCTAATTTTCTTGAAGAGATCACTAGTCTTTCCCATTCTGTTGTTTTCCTCTATTTCTATACTCTTTTCAAAAGAGTAGGCAGAGTGTAAAGGAAGCATATGAACATTATGGCATTAGCCCATTTACTTCTTCAAAAAAAGAAAAAGAAAAGAAAAGAAAAAAAGCTCAGATTCAGTGATGAGAGGTCACAGGACCAGAATCTTCAAGGGAAACCTACCTGAGGATGGGAAATGACCTTCTGTGTAAAGTCACCATCATCTCAACATGATCCCTCCCCAGAGAGTAAAGGGTCAGAGCTGACCTCACTGTGCCTCCCTGTGACCCACTGGGGCTCCTGTTGGTAAAACCAACTAGAAGAAGCAAGACATCAAGGAAATCATTGATGATAGGAGTAGGTCTCAAGCAGAGACCAGGAGGAAACTGCAGTAAAGTAAGTACAGAAATGAATGGTCTTGAGAAAATGAAACAATATGATCATATGAGTGGACTATTATAGCATTAAATCTTGTTTCATCATTATCTTTCTTTACTCCTCCCATGAAGTTGGGTAAGGAGGGGAACTGGCTTCCTTAGAGATGAATAGTTTCAAACATCTACAGACTTCTCGAGGCAAGTGTCACATCTTATAAATCTTTCTATCTTAAGCAACATCACACACTTAGTACATGATAAATATTTATTAAATTAATTGACTGAATAAGTGAGCAAATCATGTTTAAGTGGGAAGCAATAAATAAATGCCAACAATCAAAGTGGAAATCTGTATGACGGCTTGTTCGTCCTAAGTGGAACTCCTCTGGTGGTTTCCCGTAAACTTAGGTGAAACTGAGATATTTTAATTCTGTGACACTCTGACCTTGGTTTCAAAATTATTCCTTTAGGCAATCCCTTACAATTCTCTGCATATCTAAACATACAACAGGCCCTATTTTTCCAATTTATTTTATGGTGAGATGGCTCTCAATTATATCATCACAAATTCCGCCAGTTTTCTTTGGGTTTATATGGTAACATATTCATCTCTAACTGAAAACAGTAAGATTTGTTGGAATAAAGCAGGACTCACAGGGGCCACCCCAGAGAAATAAATCTCAACATTTTCAGAAGAGCCAGGGGAGCTGTGATCTTTTGGGCTCAGCTTGGCTGACCCAGAAAGAGATCCTCTCTAAATAGCAGAAGGAAAATCCAAGTCCCTTAGAGACGAGTAGCTAAATCCATTTCCAAATCAGTTCTCACTTGACTGGATATGCTGCTCCCTGTGTATCTCTCTCTCAGAAAGGCTATTTCCTCGGACTAATTATTAAGCCATTCTTTCTGTCCTTCTCTTTTCCTCCTCCCTCCTCCTAAACCAGTGATGGAGTGGGTAGCCATTCCCTTTTCTCCAGGGGAATCTTTCTAAGCCAGGGACTGAACCTGGCTCTCCCATAATGCAGGCAGATTCTTTACCATCTGAACCACCAGGGAAACCCCATACCCATATTACCAAGTTTAAACTCATTCTGCTGATCTCATAACAAATATAAACCCAGACCAACTGGGAGATCAGCAGTTGGGGCAAGGAATAGGAACTTTATAAAGAAAGTCAGCAGATGTAGAAAATGGTAGACTAATGTCTAAGAGAACCATCTTCCCTGAGTTAGAATTCCAGCTTATTTTATACTAAAACAGGAAGGGATATGATTGGTTGTTGCAAACTTCTTGTTGCCAGAATCTTTTATTCTTGAGCTGTCCCTATAGGTCAGGTCATGAGGTTCCAGTTAACCTCAAAGAAAACAAATGTTATTCTTAAAACTCAACAATCAAAAAACTATGATCATGGCATCTGGTCCCATCACTTCATGGCAAATAGATGGGGGAAACATGGAAATAGTGACAAATTTTGTTTCTTGGGCTCCAAAATCACTGTGGATGATGACTGAAGCCATGAAAATAAAAGACACTTGCTCCTTGGAAGAAAAGCTATGACCAACTTAGTGTATTAAAAAGAGACATCACTGACAAAGGTCTGTCTAGTCAAAGCTAGGTTTTTCTAGTGATCATGTATGGATGTGAGAATTGGACCATAAAGAAGGCTGAGCACCAAAGAATTGATAGTTTTGAAGTGAGTTACTGGAGATCCTTGAGAGTCCCTTGAACAGCAAGAAGATCAAACCAGTCAATCCTAAAGATCAGTCCTGAATATTCATTGGAAGGACTGATGCTGAAGCTGAAATTCCAATATTGTGGTCACCTGATGCAAAAGAGCCAGCTCATTGGAAAAGATCATGGTGCTGGGAATGATTGAGGACAAGAAGAGAAGGGGACGACAGAGGATGAAATGACTGGATGGCATCACCAACTCAATGGACATGAGTTTGAGCAAACTCTGGGAGATGGTGATGGACAGGGAGTCCTGTTGTGCTGCAGTCCATGGGGTCTCAAAGAGTCAGATACAACTTAGTGAGTGAACAACAGCAACAACATTCTTTGCTCTGCAATGTTTTGTCTCTGTATGAATGGGAAGGTGTTATACCTTTAAAGATCAGAGCCTTGAGAACAGTCCATCCTGTATAGTTCAGGCTATAGGCACCATTCTTTTACAAAAGGTGTACAGCCAGCATGACAGACAGCAGAGCACAAAGGTTAAAGTAAAAGAAACAGTTCCAACATGGGATCAGATGGATTTTTCCCTATTATACTAGGAGACATCTGTAAAACAGTAAAACACCCCAAGTGACACAGGCAATTATACAGAGAAAGAAGAGGGCAACAAGTAAATGTACAATTTACCAGCTTTTTTATAGACTTTCTAATAGAACCTGAGGGAGTTTTGTTCAAAGTTTATGCATTCTACCTTGAGTGTAGGTATTACAAAAATATTACATATCTAATAGACAGTGGAGGAGGAAATTGAAGAGAACAGAGGGAGGGATGGAAGGAAGAGGGGAAAGAGAGACCTCTACTTATCCATTCATAACTGTTTCATTGAGTTATGCATTGAGCATTTCATTGAGTTATGCAAGCCCTTTTGCCACAACAAGATGTGACCTCCATGTAAAGAAAGACACAAGTTTTTCAGCCACTTTGTAGGTTTCAGTTGTGGCTATGTCTCAAAATGTGTCTTTGGCAAAGAAAAACCATATTCCAATCAGTTACACAATTAAGTGCTCATAGATGAACTAAAAACAATGACTGAAAAGAAGCTTCTCTTGAAAAGGAGATAATTTCTTCTATAGTTGCTCAGTAACAAGATATTGTGTGAGGCAGAGGAAAAAATAACAAACAATAAGTTGAAGATATTGTTAGATGTAATCTGTAAGAATCTTCCAACTCTTCCAGAGTGTTCTAAGAACTCTAAAGTCTAGGAGATTACTGTTTTAAATTAAAACATTCATCTTTTCAAGGCTGCTTTCAAGTATCAGCCAGCATACAGCTATCAGCCCTACAAAGCAATTCAGTACAATTCATTATCAAAAGTTACATTTTGACAATTAGCTTACTTAGTGGTCATAAAATGAAATTTAAAGGTTTAAAGCTAGACTATTGGATGATTGAGGTTTTAATGGTGGGAATTTAATGACATAACATTTTAGCTTTATTTTTTAAATGTTTTCTAACATGTCCATGTCTTAGGACTTATCAGATGCTAAAATGGGTAGAACCTAGTGAAAATGGAAGAAATACAATAAGAATATCAAAGCAGGAAAGAATTAGATAACACAGGCTCTGCTGAGCTAAGGTAAGAAACCATATTTTAGCCTTGGAGCAACATGAAGCAATTAAAAAGTTTAAACTGAGGAATATATGGCCTGAACTATTATGTTTATATTGTTCTCAGTCTATTGGCTCATGTGCTGAACTACAAATTTTTTAAGGGCAGTGGCGGCAGGGATTCATCTTTTTTTCTTTTTTCCGCCTTCAATCAACTAAAATAGTGCCTGATATAGGAAACTTGCTGAACTAACCAAATAACTTAGTGGTTGATTGTAGTACTTTTGAGGGCAAGTGGTAGACATCACCTGGTAGACATGGCCTCTGCCTCCTGGTGATCATACCCTGTGAAATCCTGTTCATTTGAGCTTAGACAAGCCTGTGACTTGTTTCTAACCAACAAAATTCATCAAATGTGATGGAAGGTCATTTCCAGGCTTAGGTTGGATAAGATGATAACTTCCATCTTGCTAGCAGACTATGTAGCTTTCCCGACCTGTATCCTGTGGTAGACAAGATGCTGTATTAGAGAGATCCACATGGTGAGGAATTGTGACTTATCCACATGGTAAGTCTGTTTCTTCTTTCTCATTTAAGCCTTTGGAAATGACTCCCAACATGGCTGGCATCTTGACTACAGCCTCATGTGAAACCCTGAAGCAGAGAACCCAGTGAAGCCACACCCAGACTCCTGAGATCCACAGAAACTGTGCAGTAATGCATGTGTGTTGTCTGAAGTCACTGTATTTGTTAACAATTTATTATAGGACAATAGATACATAGTATTACGAGGAGCGGGTACTCAGTTCACTTGGTCCTCATTCTACTCTGAGGATGTATCTTCCCTGCAGATGTGGGTGTTCATGGGTCATATTTGGGCTAAGATACCAGGTACTTTGGCCACAATATTAGCTAATCCATGGGTCATCTCCTGACCTCAACTGGCCGTTCAGAATCTGTTTCCCAAGAAATCAACACTTGGAAAAGAGAGATGATGGCACATTGCCACTGCCACGCTAGAAAAAAGATTGCAATGACATACTTTGACTGGTGAGGGTACAAGTCAATAATTGTATCTCTGTCAATGGCAATAGCAAAGTGGATGAATTTCAAAGAACCTCCTACAGATTTAGCCAAAAAGCTAGATTTAATCTATACAAATTTTTAAATCATAATTCAGGTGTGAAAAAACATAATTTCCAAACTTCTTAGTCCTATAAACATAACCCTTCATTTTATATTAAAAGAATTGAGTTAAATTTGTGGAGGAAAAAAAAAATATATATATATGTATATGTATATATTTGGTCAAGAATTTGCATTGTGGAAACTGGAGAATACAGGACATCATCCCTAATCATGAGATAGTGGTTAAAGAAAGTGATCAGTGATCAGAGTTCAGCTGGAAGTGAAGAAAGATTAAAATTACTTGTAACTTTGAAAGAATGTATAGAAAATACACGGATTTCTTCTTTCTTTCAGGAAATAGAAACTAAAGGAAGAATAAAGTGTGATAAAAATCTGCTTTTCTATTTGTAAAACAAAAAGATTAGAAAGAATGTGTTCCTAACCTCCCAGCCTCCTTTGAAGGCTTTGTATATAACTGTTGAATATAACTGTTTAGGACCCTACAAAGAAGAAAAAAAAAAAAACTGAAAAAATGAAAGCGAGGAAACTTACTTATCGATATTGCTGCCACTCCATCCTCCTCCAGAAGAAGACAGCACTAAGGAAGAGGACAGAAGACAGCAAGCCTTCTCATTGAATATCATAAATGAACCACATTAAAAGAAAGACGTTTGGATACAAAAACACTCAGATAAAACATTTAGAAAGCTATTTATTGGCAATATCAAAGGTACAGCTTGAATTATTATTTATTATGATTTATAAGTAGTCCCACATCATCCATCAACACAATTACTAATATTACAGGAAAATCACCAACAGTCTAATGAGGCCTTAAGTTAACCTCAGTTTCCTTTCTAAAAGAAGCAGCTTTCTGGGCTCACAATGAAGCATAAAGTGATACTCAAAACATCAATGTTAATTCAAGGCACCAGGAGGCAGCAGTCACTCCAGCTCTAGAGGCTGGAATCTGATTAGTATGACATTCCTGGCTTGGTGATGAGAGCATGGAAATTTGAATAGCCACTTTCCTTGTCTTAAATGTGTATGTATTATCATAAGAGATGGAGAAACTGACTTGTAAAGTTGAAATAAGATGCAAGATTGTTTTTCTGTGTGGTCTTTCTTCTTGGCATCTAATTCAAACTCTTTGCAAAGTCTACCGAAAACACAGCAAGAACAATGGTGATCTCTGAATTATTTCAACCTCTTCTTTTTTCACCCCTCAGACTGTACACAGACGTAACCACCAAAATCTAAATTATACCCTTAATTGTGAAAAGATGCCTTACAAAAGTCTCATGTGTGGATTTATGGTAGAATTTGACCCAATATCCTGTTTTAGGCAGGTCCAGTTTTGTTTATTTGTCACATTTTTCTGGTTAAAATAGGGAAGCTTGGCATGCAGTAGTCCACGGGGTTGCAAAGAGTTGGACATGACTTAGTGACTGAACAACAAATTTTAGTATATTCTGGGGGAAAAAAAAAAAACAAAATCTAGGTTTATACAGCACATTTTGAAAATAGGAGACATTAAGAGTTTTTCCATTCAGGGATATTTTTCTATAGTGTGTGGAAATGTATATACTTTAATAATCATAGATCATGTTTATGAAGATATATTTAGTTGTTGTCCAGTCACTAAGTTGGGTCCAACTCTTTGCAACCCCATGGACTGTAGCCCCCCAGATTCCTCTTTCCGTGGAATTCTCAAGGCAAAAATACTGGAGCAGGTAGCTTTTCCCATCTCCAGGGGATTTTCCCGATCCAGAGATTGAACCCAGGTCTCTCACATTGAAACTGGGTCTCCTGCATTGCTGGATGAATCACAAGCTGAAATCAAGAATCCTGGGAGAAATATCAACAATCTCAAATATGCAATTGGTACCACTTTAATGACAGAAAGTGAACAGGAACTAAAGAGCCTCTTGATGAAGGTAGAAGAGGAGAGTGAAAAAGCTGGCTTAAAACAACATTCAAAAAGCTATGATCATGGCATCTGGTCCCATCATTTCATGGGAAATAGATGGGAAAAAAAATGGAAATAGTGACAAATGTTATTTCTTGGGCTCCAAAATCACTGTGGATAGTGACTGTAGCCATGAAAATAAAAGATACTTGCTCCTTTGAAGAAAAGTTATGACAAACCTAGACAGTGTGTTAAAAAGCAGATACATCACTTTGGCAATGGAAGTCCTTATAGCAAAAGCTGTTGTTTTTTCAATAATCATGTACAGATGTGAGAGCTGGACCATAAAGAAGGCTGAGCACCAAAGAATTGATGCTTTCAAACTGTGGTGCTAGAGAAGACTCTGAGAGTCCTTTGGTCAGCAGGGAGATCAAACTGGTCAATACTAAAGGAAATCAGTCCTGAATATTCGTTGGAAGGACTGATGCTGAAGCTGAAGCTCTAATACTTTGGCCATGTGATGCAAAGAGCTGACTCTTTGGAAGAGACTCTGATACTGGAAAAGACTGAGGTCAAGAGGAGAAGGTGGAGTGGTGACAGAAAATGAGATGGTTGGATGACATTACTGACTCAGTGGACTTGAGTTTGAGCAAACTCAGGGAGATAGTGAAGGATAGGGAGGCCTGTCATATTATAGTCCTTGGGGTTGCAAAGAGTTGGACACAGCTTAGTGACTGAATAACAACTCCTGCATTGCAGACAAATTCTTTACCATCTGTACCACCAAGGAAGCCTAAAGGTGTAGGGTACTCAGTTATTTAAGACATATGTTGTTAAAATAACTCCTGAAGAGAAATTTATTTCAAAAGCAAAGTTATTTCAAGCAAACTTATTTCAAGAGCTAAGAAAAGAAGAGCAAGTAAAGTCAAGTCGCTCAGTCGTGTCCGACTCTTTGCAACCCCATGGACTGTAGCCTACCAGGCTCCTCTGTCCATAGGATTTTCCAGGCAATAGTACTGGAGTGGATTTCCTTCTCCAGGGGATCTTCCCAACCCAGGGATCGAACCTGGGTCTCCCACACTGTAGACAGATGCTTAACCGTCTGAGCTCCCCTACATATGAACCTCCAAGTTGCAGACTTTCAAAGATGTGAATATACATTCAAACATCCAATCATGTAAGTTAGTTCATGTTTCTGGCATACATTGTCATATATATGATGCATCCTCTACAAGTCGTTGTACTTTTGTGTACAGTAATGCACACAGTACCGAAATACAGTGTCTTTTTTTTTTTTCTGTTCCTAATTTTTTTTTAACTTTACAATATTGTATTGGTTTTGCCATATATCAACATGAATCCACCACGGGTGTACATGTGTTCCCAATCCTGAACCCCCCTCCCACCTCCCTCCCCATACCATCCCTTAGGTTATCCCAGCGCACCAGCCCCAAGCATCCTGTATCCTGCATCGAACCTGGACTGGTGATTTGTTTTATATATGATATTATACATGTTTCAATGCCATTCTCCCAAATCATCCCACCCTCTCCCTCTCCCACAGAGTCAAAAAGTCTCTTCTGTACATTTGCATCTCTTTTGCTGTCTCACATACAGGGTTATTGTTACCATCTTTCTAAGTTCCATATATATGCATTAGTATAATGTATTGGTGTTTTTCTTTCTGGCTTACTTCACTCTGTATAATCGGCTCCAGTTTCATCCACCTCATTAGAACTGATTCAAATGTATTCTTTTTAATGGCTGAGTAATACTCCATTGTGTATATGTACCACAGCTTTCTTATCCATTCATCTGCTGATGGACAGCTAGGTTGCTTCCATGTCCTGGCTATTATAAACAGTGCTGCAATGAACATTGCGGTACACGTGTCTCTTTCAATTCTAGTTTCTTTGGTGTGTATGCCCAGCAGTGGAATTGCTGAGTCATAAGGCAGTTCTATTTCCAGTGTTTTAAGGAATCTCCACACTGTTCTCCATAGTGGCTGTACTAGTTTGCATTCCCACCAACAGTGCAAGAAGGTTCCCTTTTCTCTACACCCTCTCCAGCATTTATTGCTTGTAGACTTTTGGATCACAGCCATTCTGTGACTAGTATGAAACGGTGTCTTATTTCAAGCCCAAGATGTCCAGAAGCAAGCATAAAAGCAACAGTGATATAGCTGGCATTGGCATGATGAGAAAGAAAGAACTACTACCCATACATCACTGGATCAGTTTTTCAAGAGGATAAATAGAACTGAATCCAGCAAGGAACAGAACCTGTGCTATCAGTGTCAGGTGAGTGAAACTGCAGCTTGCCCTCCATCTCCCATTTCAGACAGTCTTTCAGCTCCACCGTTTCTCTGTCTCCTCTCCTTCCTCCTAGTCAGTAACTCTTTGACTATTCACTTGATGCCAGGTCCCATATGCCAGTTGTTATACTATGTACTGTATTTTTCAAGGTACTGTACTGTAAAATTAAAAATGTTTTCTTTATTTTCTGTGCTTGTTTTTTATGGATTATTTGTGTGAAAAGTATTATAAACCTATTACAGTACAGTACTGTATAGCCAATTGTATTATCTGGGTACCTAGGCTAACTTTGTTGGACTTAAAATTGAATTGAATTTTAATTTAAATGCACTCATATAATAAAACTTGTTCATATATAGGGTACTTACAGTATTCAAAGAATACACATATAATTCAGGTGTAGAAACTGTGAGTCAGAATCCTGAACTTTAAGAAAAAAATTAACATTTTTATCAAGGAAATAACTATGCTTGGGGCGGGGTGGGACTGTGTGGATCACAATAAACTGTGGAAAATTCTGAAAGAGATGGGACTACCAGACCACCTGACCTGCCTCTTGAGAAGCCTGTATGCAGGTCAGGAAGCAGCAGTTAGAACTGGACATGGAACAACAGACTGGTTCCAAATAGGGAAAGGAGTATATCAACGCTGTATATTGTCACCCTGCTTATTTAACTTCTATGCAGAGTACATCATGAGAAATGCTGGGCTGGAATCAAGATTGCTGGGAGAAATATCAGTAACTTCAATATGCAGATGGCACCACCTTTATGGCAGAAAGCAAAGAACTAAAGAGCCTCTTGATGAAAGTGAAAAAGGAGAGTGAAAAAGTTAGCTTAAAGCTCAACATTCAGAAAATGAAGATCATGGCATATTGTCCCATCACTTCATGGGAAATAGATGGGGAAACAGTGGAAACAGTGACTGGCTTTATTTTGTGGGGCTCCAAAATCACTGCAGATGATGATTGAAGCCATGAAATTAAAAGACACTTACTCCTTGGAAGGAAAGTTATGACCAACCTAGAAAGCATATTAAAAAGCAGAGACATTACTTTGTCAAGATCCATCTAGTCAAGGCTAGATGACTACTGGTGACTACTGGTTTTTCCAGTAGTCATGCATGGATGTGAGAGTTGGACTATAAAGAAAGCTGACTCTGAAGAATTGATGCTTTTGAACTGTGATGTTGGAGAAGACTCTTGAGAGTCCCTTGGACTGCAAGGAGATCCAACCAGTCCATCCTAAGGGAAATCAGTCCTGGGTGTTCATTGGAAGGAATGATGCTAAAGCTGAAACTTCAGTACTTTGGCTACCTCATGTGAAGATTTAACTCATTGGAAAAGACTCTGATGCTTCTCCTTGGAAGGAAAGTTATGACCAACCTAGAAAGCATATTAAAAAGCAGAGACATTACTTTGTCAAGATCCATCTAGTCAAGGCTAGATGACTACTGGTGACTACTGGTTTTTCCAGTAGTCATGCATGGATGTGAGAGTTGGACTATAAAGAAAGCTGAACTCTGAAGAATTGATGCTTTTGAACTGTGATGTTGGAGAAGACTCTTGAGAGTCCCTTGGACTGCAAGGAGATCCAACCAGTCCATCCTAAGGGAAATCAGTCCTGGGTGTTCATTGGAAGGAATGATGCTAAAGCTGAAACTTCAGTACTTTGGCTACCTCATGTGAAGATTTAACTCATTGGAAAAGACTCTGATGCTGGGATGGATTGGGGGCAGGAGGAAAAGGGGACAACAGAGGATGAGATGGTTGGATGGCATCACCAACTCAATGGACATGAGTGTGGGTAGACTCTGGGAGTTGGTGATGGACAAGGAGGCCTGGTGTGCTGCAGTTCATGGGGTCACAAAGAGTCAGACATGACTGAGTGACTGAACGGAACTGATAGTACGATACAACAAAAGTAGTTTGATTTATAGAAAACATTCATAGAGCCTGAAACAAAATACATAAGCCACTCATATGACAGTGAAAACTACAGTGTAACAAATATAAACATATTAGACTACAGTAGAAAAGACAAGGAATTAGATAAGCTCTGGCTTCAGCTCAAGTATTAATTCCAAATAACAGAAACCATCTGAGACACCTTGTGGAGAATGAGTTATGGACCACAGCTGCATTCACTAGGACAAATAATGGTGCTGAATCCAGCCTCTGTACACTGACACCAAATTAAATTTCAGAGATTGAGTTTTGGGTGAAGTTCCAAAGAGTAGCTTTGTTGCTTTGCTAGTTAAAGGGAGCTAGAGCAGCCTAATGCCCTCAAAACTGTGTCCCTGCCTGGAGAGGGTAGTGAGGAGTTTTACAGTCAGGGTGCAAAGAGGGTGTGATTAGCTTGTGGACATTTTTCTGATTGGTTGGTGGTGAAGTAAGGGAGTCAGTATCATCAGCCTTCTGGTTCTAATCTTTTTGGGGCCTATGTTCTGTGGGCAGACTATGGTTAACTTTTACAACTGGGTGGAAGTTTCGGTATCTGCAAAACAGTTAAAAACTACTTTTATGTGTATCCCTTGAGGAGGAACCAAGACCCTGTCCCAAGGCTGCACTATTGATTCTTGACTGCTCTTCCCTTGTCTCTGAATCTTCTCTCTACTCCAATTAGCAATTATTTGAACCTGCCCTTTGGAACTCAGGGAAGGTCAGGAGGCTGGATGAAGCTTGTGTGCCTGTACCTGCTCAGTCAGTCAGCTGTGTCTGACTCTTTTCAACCCCATGGACATAGCCTGCCCAGCTCATCTGTCCATGAAATTTTCCAGGCAAGAATACTGGAATGGGTTGCCATTTCCTTCTCCAGGGTATCTCCCCAATCCAGGAATCGAACCCATGTCTCTTGCATCTCCTGCATTGGCAGGTGGATTCTTTACTGCTGTGCCACCTGGGTGGACCAAATGAAGCTTATTGCCTGCAGACAAGAAACAGGGGACGTGGAAAAGCTTTTGTGTCCTGGACCCCACAGAGTCCTGCTTGGTTTCAATACCAATTGCCAAGTTTTACCATAGATGGGTTTGGGAAGCAGCATGTTTAGGGGTGGAGAGTGGCAGTCTTTCATGTGAAGTGTCTCTATCCTAAACAACGTTCCCCACAGGTGGTCAGCTCTGTGATTTTCCCCATGTCTTTTTTTTCACCTTTAGTAGTTGTAAAACAACAGTGTTGTATAATTTTATATCTAAGATTATTTTCAGTTTTATCACTTTAAATCTGTGCAAAGGGGACTTCCTTGGTGGTTCAGTGGCTAGGACTCCATTCTCCCAATGCAGGGGGCAGGGGTTCCATCCTGGTAGGAACTAGACCCCACATGCTGCAATTGAGGGTTCACATGCCTCAGCTAAGATCCAGCACAGCCTCAGTAAGTAAGCAAATATATATATCTTTTAAATCTGTGCAAAGTATACGCCTGCATTTTAGGAAATCAACACTTAAAAGTATTGAAAACATGAAAACTTTGTAAATATACAACCCAAATTCTTGGTTTTTTCTTCAAAAAAAAAAAGAGTGAGGAGATATAATTCAGGATTGTTGTAAAATCTGAAGGAAAAAACTATTAAGGCTTTTTCTCAGTGGGTAACATTACAATCATCCTCCATACATGGAGGTATAAAAACAAAATGACAAAGTATTTCAAGAAGAAAATATGGTTTATTATTTTTACAGAAGTAGCAAGAATATTCCAAAAAGAAGCCTCATTACTTAACATGAAACATTGAGCACAGTTTAGAGATCTGTCTGTCTAAGTACTTCCCTAGCTAGTAAGGATTATATACCACATGTAACATATTTGGAAGACTTTATTAATCACAGGTACAGATCCATCAATATTTTGTTCATGTTCCACTTTAAAAGTAGAAAAAATGTAGTCAAGATATGAAAGGAAAGAAAGGTTGTAGTGATTATGGTAAGATGTCTTAATATGAAGTGTTTTAAATCACACCTGAACCTTAGTTATCTACTGATCTGTGTTGACACAAACTTAAAAATATGTTCCAACTTAAGTCTCAGACTACTGAAAGCTTATTGGTAAAATGGAGGTGATGGGGCAGAACCTCTATACTTCAATCTTCTTTTTTCTGGTTGTTTCATAGATGAAAGGAATAAAGTATATGGAAATTGCATATTTTTTCTACCTAGAAACTGGTTTATTAAAAAAAAAAAATTCTAGAGGACTTGCCTGGTGGTCCAGTGGTTAAGAACCTGCCCTCCAATGCAAGGGATACAGGTCAGATGCTTGGTTTGGAAGCTAAAGTTCCACATGCTGCCAGACAGCTAGGCTGATGCACCACAACTACTGAATCTATGCACCACAATGAAGAGCCCAGGTGCTGCAATTGAGACCTGATGCAGCCAAAAATAAGCTTAATCATTAATTTTTAAAATGGTTCTAATATTGAGAAAGAAAATCTTACTAGAGTTAATCAATTAATATAGTAAAGTTGCAGGATATAAAATTAACACACAGAAACCCCTGGCATTCCTACAATGAGAAAACAGGAAGAGAAATTAAGAAAACAATTCCATTCACCATTGTAATGAATAACTCAGAATTCTCTGGAATTAAAGTCTTTGAATTTTAATATGTTCCTTGTATTGTCTTGAATCTTGGCCCTGTCTGTGTTAGATTCAGTCATGGGTTTAATTTCTTTCAAAAAATAAAACAAATCCATCCTCTGAGGTAACTGATTTATCTCTGTTTGCACAACAGACCAGAGCACTTAAGGAGCTTTTTTCCAAACATGGAATGCAATGTTTACTCATTGGACCCCATCCAGTCAATTGAGGAAACAGAATTCATTTAATTTCTTGAAAAGTACTGAATAATTTTAAGTCCTATGTATTTATAGAGTAATTGAAGTTATGCTACTTAATTAGAATCCTTCTAGGGTTCAGCATAAATATTTTACCATTTGTTTTATACAAAGTAAATTTTAAAATAATATACATATCAAGAGATTTCAAAGAAAAACTATACTCTCCCTTCTGGTCTTCCATGACTATTCAAAATCTCAAGATTCCTTTCTTCTATGGATATATGATTACACAGAAATGCTAGACCTTTTTTTCCAATGGTTGAAATCCATCAAGAAATGAATTTTCAAAAATTGTTTTGGTCATTTTTTATCCTTATGACTATTTTTTAATACATTCACTAATTGGCACTTCCCACATATAGATATGGGCTTCCCTGGTGGCTCAGCAGTAAAGCATCCACCTGCCAGTGAAGGAGAGTGAGTTCAATCCCTGGGTCTGGAAGATCCATTAGAGAAGGGAATGGCAACCCACCCCAGTACTCCTGCCTGGGAAATTCCATAAACAGAGGAGCCTGGCAAGCTCAATCCGTGGGGTCACAACAGAGTCAGACACAACCTAGCAACCAAACAACAACACATGTATACAACTCTAGGTATGAATAATAAATGCCGCTCTACTGATCCGCTATTATTACCCATCTTTGGGAAACTGGCTTGATATGATCAAGAGAACAAGGACCTGGGACTCATCTGTGTGATGCTGAGGAGGCTTATTTCCATAATTCCAGTTGCCAACTACCTCAAAGGGTCTTACCTAAGTTTAGTGAGATAATGTGTGTGAAGCAGCAGGTGTGGGCCATTTTTCCTCCTTCATCTCCTTCACTACTCTGAAAGTGCTCACTGCCCGGGAGTGATCAGAACTTAGCTCATCTTTCTGTCACCAAATATCATGCCTGCTGCTCCCTCTCATGGGCTCCCTACCCTGTGTGCACTTCCCCTACACCGGAGGCAAAGCAGAAAAGCAGGACTGTCTGGTTCAAAGATACCCATTCTGCTTAACTGCCAGACTCTAAGCTTAAGAGGTCACCTTTGTAAAATCATATTGGTAAATAAATTACGACTAACTTTATTCCAACCCCCCAAAAACCCAACAAAACCCTAAAAACAGAAACTATGTTTCATGTTTCTTCTTTCATTTATTTGCTTTTTCTAAACAAATAAACTGATGTACTCTCCTCTTCCCAAGACAGATAAAACATACAAGCTGAGACACATGCTTTGTCTAAGTCACCCAGATGTTTACTTTGTTCCTTGACAGCATTTCCCCATCCACACTCCAGGTTCTCAGATTTCTCTCCAATTGTGAAGAAGTAGGTTTCTCTATCTAGTGGAGAAATCTATGTGGCTGGGATCTGAGAACTTGTCTTCTTAGTTTCCCTAAAAGTTTGTGGACTCCTTCTGAATTGTTCATTGAGGAACAGTTCTCCTGATAGAAAAAAAAAAAAACTCCCTCCCAAATGTACCAGACCCTTTGCATACAAAACATTTTTCAAAGATAGGACCATAAGTAGGCTCAGTATCAAAGATACAGAAATATAAGCCTCTAATAATGTAAAACAACTATTGTTGTTAAGTCGCTAAGTCGTTAATCAATTGTGTGTGCGTGTTTGTGTGTCTGTGTGCATGCGTGCATGCTCAGTTGCTCAGCTGTGTCTGACTCTGTGACCCCATGAACTCTAGCCCACCAGGCTCCTCTACCCATAAAAATCAATTATACTTCAATAAAAAAAGCTTCACAACAGAAATTATTTATGAGGATCAAAACTACAGCAAGAAAATGGAGAAATATTAAACCGCTTTAACATACTGCCATTGCTTTTTAAACTCCAGAGTGTTGAAAAACTATCCATAGGGACATGATGAGGGAAAGTTAGACTCTGATCCCCAAAGGGATGCCTCCTTTCAAGCCCAGACTCAAGAAGGAGCAGCATAATGGACTGATTAGTATTGATATCAAGTCCCTTAGTCAGGGACATGTTTTCTCTGGGAACAAACAGGATCTGTCTATGTGAGTCATTACCTGACTTAAACGGGAAATTTTAGCCACAAACACCATAAATCAGATATCTTATCTTTTGCAAGGATTAGAAGAAGTTCACACATGTGGAACTGAGTGTACCTCTATGGGAATGCTGTAGATGAATAATTTTCATCACCATGTCATTATGCAAATAACAGATTACACTGTTTTTCTTTTCTTTTTTAAAGGATCAATATGGAGACGTTTGTTCAAATGCTAAATGACAACATGAAATTAATGGTCACTTTTACATATATCTGCTCCTGTGTCATCTTTAACGAGAATGGATCTGCGACCATGAAATGGGTTGTGAGCATGCCAACTTGAAAATGGGGCGAGAAAGTGCCTCTTCATTTATTCATCACATTATTTCCCTTAAAACTATGCCAGCTTTGCCAAGCTCAATTCTAATGCAGGTTTCACAGTCATCTAGAAAAGCTTATTAAAGCTTAAGAGCTTAAAAAGGTCTGTCACTTATTTTTTGAGTATTAAAAAAAAGATGTAAAACCCCTAAAATTATTTTCATATGCATCTTCTTTTGCCATCTCTCCCTGGAAAAGCTAGGGAAAGTGCTTCGTGATTTTCATCTTACACAAAGGTGATCTCAACAAGTCAGTCAGACTATGTTACTCTCGCTTACTAATTTATGCCTAAAAAAGTAGCATCATAATTTCTTCCAGCTAAAGTATACCAACAATACTCCGTCAGTAAATGTCCAAATAGTGCAGTTCCTGAAAGGAATTTCACAGAACTCAGCCTAACTAAGCAAGGACAGGTCCTGCCTAAAGACTACCATCTGTGCTTCAAAGTCTCTATGCAGAAGGATATAAAGGAACTTCCAGCCATAAACACTTTCCTTTGAAACCAGAGGACACTGAATCCTGAGCTCTTGGTTATTTAATATCCATTTTAGTAACAGTGGTGCCTCCTTACCTACAGATGGTAGATTTCTAAACAGCTGAAGGCTCCATCACTGAGCCCAAGCAATTCTAAGACATCATCACCGTTGTATCCATCACCACTTAAAGTGACAGCTCTTATGCTAATACGGAGCTTTATTTCTGAGAACATATCCTAGCAGGGTATGATGCTTTCAGATTGTGGTGCTGGAGGAGACTCCTGAGAGTCCTTTGGACAGGAAAGAATCAAACCAGTCCATCTAAAAGGAAATCAACCCTGAAAGTTCCTTGGAAGGACTGAGGCTGAAGCTCCAGTATTTTGCCCACCTGATGTGAAGAGCTGACTCATCAGAAAAGACCCTGATGCTGGGAAGGATTGAAGGCAGGAGGAGAAGGGGATGACAGAGGATGAGATGGTTGGATGGCATCACCGATTCAATGGACATGAATTTGAGCAAACTCCACGAGATAGTGAAGGATGGGGAAGCCTGGCATGCTCCAATTCATGGGGTCACAAAAAGTTGGACACAACTTAATGACTACATAACAACATCCTAGGGGGGTGGAGGAAGGAATAAGTTATCGAGGTTTAGGGAAAGGGGACTATTAGAGAAAAAACACAGTAAATTGGAAACCCAGATAAACCAAGAATAAAGTCAACTGACGGCCCAAATGTCCAAACAAAGTAAATTTGAGTCTGTTGAGAAGGGTAACAATGGGTGGGAACTACTATTTGAGGATCCAATAGTTACTGAGGCAGCATGGCGTCAATTTAAGTATCATTTCTGGAACCACTGGCTTTAAAGACTTTTCTTGAGGATTAAATAAGTTAATACATCTAGAGTGTTTTCAAAACTGCTTGGCATACACTCAGTAACTGTTTGCTCATATTATCTATTTTGTTTTTTCCTAATTATACTCCTTCATGGTGGGAGGGTCCCCTATTTTTGATTGCAAAAACTTAGATTAAAGAAACTTGCCTGTATCTAGAAAAATGGTATGCTGCTGCAGTTAAGTCGCTTCAGTTGTGTCTGACTCTGTGCGACCCCATAGATGGCAGCCCACCAGGCTCCCCCATCCCTGGGATTCTCCAGGCAAGAGCACTGGAGTGGGTTGCCATTTCCTTTTCCAATGCATGAAAGTGGGAAGTGAAAGTGAAGTCACTCTGTTGAGTCCGACTCCTAGCGACCCCATGGACTGCAGCCTGCAGGCTCCTCCATCCATGGGATTTTCCAGGCAAGAGTACTGGAGTCGGTTGCCATTGCCTTCTCTGAGAAAAATGGTATAGATGAACTTATAAGCAAAGCAGAAATAGTCACATATGTAGACAACAAATTTATGGTTAGCAAGGGGGAAGGAGGGTGGGACAAATGGGAGACTGGGATTGACATATATACATATATAACACAGGTTAGTAATGAGAACAGACTGTAAGCACAAGGAACTCTATTCAGTGCTTTATGGTGATCCAAATAGGAAGGAAATTAAAAAAGAGTGGATATATGTATATCTATGACTAATTCATTTCACAGTAAATCAGAACCTAACAACATTGTAAAGCAACTATCCTCCATTAAAAAAAAATAAGAAACGTGTCTAAGATTACATATTTATAAATGAATCCAAAATCAAAACATACTCTTTTCCTAACACATCACACACACATTTGGAATATTTGAAATATAATTTCTTCTTTCATCTTATACACTAGATCAATGATTCCCAAGAGTAGTTCCCAGACCAAGAGCATGAGCATCCGCTGAGAACTTGTTAAAAACGTCAATTTCCAGACCCCACCTCATATCTGTCATTCAAAACTGACATTACAAGGACAGCTATAAGCAGTTGCTTTCTCTTTCTATGGCAAATAAACCAATCTTAGCAGGGACATTAAAACTTATCCTAGAGGAATTGTGAAACACCAGAATATATGTTTAGTCATGATCATGGTGAGTTCTACTCTGGAGATTGTGAACAAAAGACAGCTGACATTCCATACAATAGCAAATTTTCAGCTTTACTTTAGGGCAGAGAATTTAATCAGTATATAGTGGACCCTTGAACAGCAGTGACCTTTTTTTTCTATAGTAAACACTACAGTGTCTCACAATCCATGGTTGGTTAGAGCTGATGATGTGGTATGGTAGATATGGAGGAATCATAAATATAGAGGGCTGACTATAAGTTATACTCCAGTTGTTGAGTGCAAAAGGGTTGGTGCCCCAATCATCATGTTGTTCAAGGGTTAATCATACTATCAATTGCCTGTGTGACCCTGGGCAACTTCCATAACCAGTCTAGGTCTTGGCTCTCCCATTAGTGGAATGAGAAAACTCTTATATCCTTTACAAGTTTATATTCTACTCTAAGAACTCTATATCTCTGTGTTCTTCTATAAATATGATAAAAAATAAAAATGTGTGAAATAAGGTGACCTGTTGGATTGAGTTAAGAATATGAAATTTTTCAGATTTTTAAACTGGATCAGAGAAAGAAATACTTGAAGGAATTTTAAAATTTCATTATGCCAACGCTGAAATTAAATCATATAGAGTATAGGGATTTCTCTAGAAATCCAATGGTTGATTCCACTCCTCACGCTCAATCATTGTCAGGGAACTAAGATCCCATATGCCATGTTCAGTTCAGTTCAGTCATGTCCGACTCTGTGACTCCATAAACTGCAGCACGCCAGGCCTCTCTGTCCATCACCAACTCCCAGAGTCCACCCAAACCCATGTCCACTGAGTCAGTGACGCCATCCAACCATCTCGTCCTCTGTTGTTCCCTTCTCCTCCTGCCCTCGATCTTCCTCAACATCATGGTCTTTTCAAATGAGTCAGCTCTTCGCATCAGGTGGCCAAAGTATTGGAGTCTCAGTTTCAAAAACAGTCCTTCCAATGAACCCTCAGGACTGATCTCCTTTAGGATGGACTGGTTGGATCTCCTTGCAGTCCAAGGGACTCTCAAAAGTCTTCCTCAATATCACAGTTCAAAAGCATCAATTCTTCTGCACTCAGCTTTCTTTATAGTCCAACTCTCACATCCATACATGAGCACTGGAAAAATCATAGCCTTGACTAGATGGACCTTTGTTGACAAAGTAATGTCTCTGCTTTTTAATATGCTGTCTAGGATGGTCATAACTTTCCTTCCAAGGAGTAAGCATCTTTTAATTTCATATGCCATGAGGCATGTCCAAAAAATAAAATACATATATACAAAGTATAGAAAAATGTCTATATGATAACAAATTAATACTTTTTGTAAGTTATCTTTTTGGAGAGGCAAAAATAATACCACCAACCCACTCTCATGTTAAGCTTGCTACAGTGAAGAGCTTCATAATATACAAACTATGAACTTGAGTCCATATATTGTAGGATACTCAGGGAATTCATAAGTCTCGGTTCTCTAACAGGCAAATTTGGCCTTGGAATGTGCAATGAAGCAGGGCAAAGACTAATAGAGTTTTGCCAAGAAAATGCACTGCTCATAGCAAACACCCTCTTCCAACAACAGAAGACTCTACACATGGATATCACCAGCTAATCAACACCAAAATCAGATTGATTATATTCTTTGCAGCCAAAGATGGAGAAGCTCTATACAGTCAACAAAAACAAGACCAGGAGCTGACTGTGGCCCAGATCATGAACTCCTTATTACCAAATTCAGACTTAAATTGAAGAAAGTAGGGAAAACTGCTAGACCACTCAGGTATGACCTANCTATTTTGAAACTAAAAGCTTTTTTCAGCAGGATTCTGTCTATCCAAAGAGGATGATTTCCATTAGTTCAGCAGTGGTGGTAATGATGGGCCAGACCAGAACCAGGGATTATCAGGCAGGAAAAATTTATTGATTTAATATTCCCCAAAATGTTATACTGTGGATACACTGTAAGAAATTGTATGGAGTTTCATTACACACAGGGCTTCCCAGGTAGCACTAGTGGTAAAGAACCTGCCTGCCAATGCAGGCAACATTAGAGACAACAGGCTCGATCCCTGGGATGGGAAGATCCCCTGGAGGAGGGCATGACAACCCACTCCAGTATTCTTGCCTGGAGAATCCCATGGGCAGAGGAGCCTGGCAGGCTAAGTCCAGTGAGTTGCCAAGGGTTGGACATGACTGAAGTGACCTAGCATTACACAGATGGAAAATCAATGTTATCGTAAGTGAGTTTGGAAGCAGTGAAACATCTTCAGAAAGCATCACTAGGGCTCCCTAACATCCAGTCTTCTGGGCCCTCGTGGGCATACGAAAGACCACCACTCCTGGTGTGACGGAGTCATGTGAGGCGTTCTAGCCAATGAAAGGTAATGGAAGTGAAAGGGCTGAGGCAGTGGACAGCTGCTGATGTGACAAGTCCCCTCTGCCCTTTAGAAACAAGTTTCACGATGAGACGGAGGAACTGCAGGATCAAACTAGTCTGAACTATAGAGACACTGCTTAGAGGACAGCTACCTACCCTGGCGGGTTGCTGGTCCCGCAGGAGACTCTGTATGAGCAAGGAACAAATGTTTATTATGTTAAGATGCTGAGATTTTTGAAATTGTTTATTATCAGACCATGAGCTGGCCTATGCTTATATACCCTCCTATACCTCCTTCTTTGGCCATTGGCCTAATGCCTAATAAATGAGGGTACAGGCTATTGAGGGGAAAGCGTGTGTGTATGTTTAATAGGGGACATTTTCTAAGTCTTTATTGAATTTGTTAAAGTATTGTTTCTGTTTTATGTTCTGGTTCTTTGGCCAAGAGGCATGTGAGAATCTTAGTTCCCAGATCAGGGATCAAACTTGCATTCCTTGCATTGGAAGATGAAGTCCCAACCACTGCAGGGAAGTCCATGGAAAGTGTGTTATTTTGATAGTTGACTTTTTCTTTTTTTTTTCTGCAAGCAGTGAAACTCATTTACTCATTCAAAAATATTCACTGAATATCGGAGAAGGCAATGGCACCCCACTCCAGTACTCTTGCCTGGAAAATCCCATGGAGGGAGGAGCCTGGTAGGCTGCAGTCCATGGGGTCACTAAGAGTCGGACATGACTGAGCAACTTTACTTTCACTTTTCACTTTCATGCATTGGAGAAGGAAATGGCAACCCACTCCAGTGTTCTTGCCTGGAGAATCCCAGGGACGGGGGAGCCTGGTGGGCTACCATCTGTGGGGTTGCACAGAGTCGGACACGGCTGAAGCGACTTAGCAGCAGCAGCAGCAGCGTTGGTTGCTAAGAGCTGGAGATTAATAGTATACAAACAAACACAAAATTTTTTTGCCCTTAAAGAGCTTATATAATAGTCAGAAGAAATCAAATCAAGTAACAAAATACTTGCTATGAGATAAGTGTTATGAAGCGAATAAACAATGGCTGAGTTGGACCTTAACAAGGGGTGGGGGTTCTAATTTAGATGGTGTGCTGGAGAGGAGGCATTTCTTCCAGCATATGAAGAAAGGGGTCAAGTATGCCGGGTCACATGAGAAAAAAGAGATCTTAGAGTTTGAGGAACTAAGACCAATGTGACTAGACAGGAATAAATGAGGAACAAGCAGCAAACATAAAGTTGGAAAGATACATGGAGATAGATCAGGTTCTGTCAGATAAGATCACCTTAATCTTCCTGGGATCAATGCCAGACAACCACACCAATGTTCATTTCCTTTTTCCCTCCATCTGCCTCAACAAAGGACACATCCCTCATCTTTCTGACAGTTAATCCCTCTTCTTAGACCCTCACTGGTCTGGTCACATTTTCTGCTCTTCTTTCCATGCACTTGGCTCCTTTGATCATCCTCAGCTCTTCTGAATCTTCATCCTCTCCTCAGTGTATCAGTCCTGTTGGCCAGTGTACAAAATACTCTATTTCTGTCTTAAAAAAAACATAAACTGGTATTATATTTCCTGACACCTTCTGATCTGTTTTGATTTGTGTTCCTTCCTGGGCTTGCCTGGTGGCTCAGACAGTAAAGAATCCGGCTGCAATGCAGGAGACCTGGGTTCAGTCCCTGGGTTGGGGAGATCCCCTGGAGGAGGGCATAGCAACCCGCTCCAGTATTCTTGGCTGGAGAATTCCCATGGACCGAGGAGTGTATTGAACTACAGTTCATGGGGTCTCAAAGAGTCGGACACAACTGAATGACGAAGCACAGCCCAGCACAGCTTCTGATCTATTTCAATTTCTTTGTGTTCCTTTCTAGTCCCAGAGGTTTACGATTAATTTGTATGCTTACTGTTGATTCCCAAATAAGATGTCTTCTTGGAGCTCGGATCTCATATACACACTTGTCAGTTTAGGGACTCCATTTAAAGGCTTGGTATAAACACTTTCCATCTTCTGAGCCCATCAGTGGATTATCCATCAGTTTTTTGTTTTTCTTTTTGGTCACGTCATGGGGCTTCTGGGATCTTTCTTCCCTGACCAGGGAAAAAACCTGGGACCTAGGCAGTGAGAGCGGAGTCCTAATCACAGGACTGCCAAAAAATTTCTCATTTGTTTTTTTGTCTTTAAATGTATCAGGCAATGATCCCACTGACAGCTCAGAGGTTCAGGCCCCAAATCTGGGAGCCTGGCTCACTACTGCTAATGCTAGTTTTCATGATCTCGTGCCTGAATTTCTGAAATGGTCTTATGATTTGGCTCCCTGCTTCTACCATGCCTTCCTCTAATGCATTCTCTACATGGCTATTTTATTTATTTTAACCTGGAACATTTTAACTGAAATAAATTTTAAAAAATTAAAGAAATTGTGGCCAAACAAACTTCTATAACAAAAGCAGTATATATGCTGTAAAACTTACACAAAAAGGGGACTTTCCCCGGTGGTACAGTGACTGGAAGGAAAATTTCCTTGGAAGCAAAGTTATGACCAACCTAGACAGCATATTAAAAAGCAGAGACATTACTTTGTTAACAAAGGTCCATCTAGTCACGGCTATGGTTTTTCCAGTAGTCATGTATGGATGTGAGAGGTGGATTATAAAGAAAGCTGAGCACCAAAAAATCGATGCTTTTGAACTGTGGTGTTGGAGAAGACTCTTGAGAGTCCCTTGGACTGCAAGGAGATCCAACCAGTCCATTCTAAAGGAGATCAGTCCTGAGTGTTCATTGGAAGGACTGATGCTGAAGCTGAAACTCCAATACTTTGGCCACCTCATGTGAAGAGCTGACTCACTGGAAAAGACTGACACTGGGAAAGATTGAGGGCAGGAGGAGAAGGGGACGACAGAGGATGAGATGGTTGGATGGCATCACTGACTCAATGGATGTAAGTTTGGGTAAACTCTGAGAGCTGGTGATGGACAGAGAGGCCTGGCGTGCTGCCATTCATGGGGTTGCAAACAGTCAGACATGACTGAGTGACTGAACTGAACTGAACTGAACAGTGACTGGAACTCTGTGCTTCCAGTGCGTCACACCGGGGTTTGATCTCTGGTCAGGGAACTAGATCCTACATGTCACAACTGAAGCTATGCATGCCACAACTAAAGATCCCAAAACTAAGACCCAGCACAGTCAGATAAATCAGTGAATTTAAAAATATTACAGAAAAAGATAGCAAAAATAAAATAAATAATAAAAATATGTAAACATTTTCACTTCCAAAGAGTACAGCTGCTAATGAAATCATGTACAAGCCCCTGCATCGTTTTCTTTCGANTTTTTTTTTTCTGGACAATTTTATTCTTTAGCATTATGAAGTGTCCTTAATCATATTTAAATCTTTTTTTTTTTTTTTTGGCTTCAATTGTCTGATATCAAGATAAGAACTTCTGCATTCTTGTTGTTTTCATGTGGCTGGTGTATCTTTGTCTATTTCTGTTTATCCTTTCTGAACCACTTTGTTTTAGGTGTACTGCTTGTAATGTGGCATGTTGGTGTATCAGTTAGCTTTTGCTGCACAACAAACTGTGATGAAACTTGGTGGCTTAAAACAAGAGTCATTTGTTTAGCTCATGGTTCTGTGGGTTGGGCATTTGCTGTCTAAGCTGGCTCAGCAAAACTGATGGGCTTGGTCATGTAACTAATATCAGCTGGGGGTTGGCTGGTGGCCAAATGATCTAAAATACCCTAATTCACCACGTGGTGCTGACTGTAAAGAACCCAACTGCCAATGCAGGAGACTCCGGTAAGATCCCTGGGTGGGAAAGATCCCCTGGAGGCGGAAGGGCAACCTATTTCAGTACTCTTGCCTGGAGAATCCTATGGTTTGATCTCTGGGTCGGGAAGATCCCCTGGAGGAGAAAATGGTAACTCACTTCAGTATCCTTGCCTGGAGAATCCCGCGGACAGAGGAGTTTGGCAGGTTACAGCCCATGGGGTAGCAGAGTCAGCCACAACTGAAGTGGCTTAGCATGCCACACGGGATGATTAGCACACCATTGGTGAGGGCTGGGGGATGGCTGGGCCAATCTTTCATAGTCCAGCAGGTCAGCCTACACACAGGGAAGACACGTTTCTAGTGCAGTCAGAACGGACAAGCTCCGAGGGCTGAAGTGTCTGTCTGTGTCACAATTACTAATGCTCTATTGGCCGAAGCCGTTTACATCAACAACCCAGACTTAAGGATGGAGAAGTGAAGTGAAGAGGAAGTCGCTCAGTCGTGTCCGACTCTTTGCGACCCTATGGACTATACAGTCCATGGAATTCTCCAGGCCACAATACTGGAGTGGGTAGCCTTTTCCTTCTCCAGAAGGATGGAGAAACAGACTCCAGTTCTTGATGACATGATCTATAACATCATGTTGCAAAGTCATAGTCAAGGAGAGAAGTTAGCCAGTTTTTATAATCTATCACATTTGGGTTTTCCTTTTGATTCAATCTAAATAGTTTTTCTTTCAATGTTGCTTTAAACCCAATTACATTTATTACATGACTGTTAGGTTTGATCTCAATTTGCCATATCATTCTGTGCTATATTTATTCTGTTGTTATTTTTATTATGTTTCTGCCTGTGTGGTTGATTGGCTCTTTTAAGTTATTAATTTTTTTTGGTTTTAGGAAAAAAAAATATTTTTTGGTCATGCCATGGGACTTGTGGGATCTTAGTCCTTGACCAGGGATCGAACTCATGTCCCCTGAAGTGGAAGTGATGAGTCTTTACCTCCGGACTGCCAGGAAAGTTCCTTCCATCCTTAATGTTACTGATTTCAGCAAGTCTCTTTGAACATTTCTACTCCATGCCTTGCTGGGAGCCAGCATGGGGAATCTCGCCCATGGCAAAGGTCATGAGGAAAGGGGCCTGACAGACGCAAAGGCAGGATCAGGCCTCAGGGGTCCCCCTGGACTTTCTTGAGCATCTACCCCCAAAATCAGAGTCTGCTTGCTTTACTATGTTATACCTTTCACCAACTCCTCTAATATTAACAGGGGGCTGTACCCCCACCACCTTTTTTCTGGAAGAAGTTAATTTAGAGCTTTTAGATAATAAGTCTCCTGGGCATAGTAAGAGTGTTTCAATCCAAAAACCCCTCTGATGGCTTTCTAGCCTGCCTGACAGGTTTATCCGGACTCTTACAGCTGTGCATGTGATTGTTTGCGGCCTCCCGACCCCGAGAGGCACAGGAAGCTTAAAACATCCTAGGAATGTAGGGGCTTCCGAGGAGTCAAAATCATTAGAATAGGACTGATTAAGGGTTTCATTGTTGAGCCAATACTTGCTGCCAAGTTTTCATATCTTTTATTTATAGATATAGTTGGTATGTAGAAAAAACAGGTAGTAGCCCTGGCATTAGCAATATTAGATCTTTGAGTTAAGTACTTTCTTTGTTATAACCCCCTGCACCTTTGTTCTACAGGAATGTAACTTTGTTTAGTACTTTGAGGGTGATGCAGATTAAAGAAAAAACACTTCAAGGGGAAATGAGTTTTCTGGTTGATAGACATTTATCTAGGAAGAGAGCCATAAAAATGTTAACAAGCCTCTTGGCCAGAAGATACTGTAAGTCACCTGAGACCTTTTGTATATGGGAAGGTATGCAAAAAGAAAGCCTGGTCTCAATAAGGGTCAAGACTGCTGCCCCTGCATAGCTCTGCATATTCCATTATTTCTTTATGTACAACTTGGGGTAATAAGCTGCCTTTGGAAATAAAGTTGTGGGTCTTGCACTGATGCTTGGCTCCCCCATGTTGTTCTTTTCTTATTCTCCCTTTTCAGGCTGAATTCCCATCTGGAGCAGAGAGGCTCCCCGTGTCTACTTATTTGCCTGGGTTTCTAAGACCCACGTGAGAGGGAGCCCAAGGTGGGGCACCCTCCACTATTCAAGCGGGCGCCTGTGGCCTATGTAGACGGTACAAGTTCCATATCTTGGGACATTGTTGGCTTTCTATGTAAACAAAGGAATTTCAGCCTCTTTTCTCCTCTACACTATTCTTTCCTAATCTCTCTTTATATCTCTGAATAAATAAGTCTCGCCGCTGCCATATCTGCTTTGAACTCCCTGGATCCACCAGGGCTGGATCCCGGCAATGCCTCCTTCCCTTTAAGTCACCTCCTGTGACCCCCTGCAACACTTTAAAGTTTACCCTGAGAATGTTGAATAAGGAAGTGAGGACACCTCCTTTACCTTCTGTCCTTCACTTTCTTAGACTCTTCCTCTCAGCAACAAAAAGGGCTTTCTCTTTCTTGCATTGCATGGACTTTCCTTACATCAAATCCTTGTCCTATTTACTCTCTCATTACTATAAAAACTCTTTCTTACTGTCTTCTAGGCTTGGCTTTTATAAGCTTCTTTTCTCTTCCACAAGGCTTCCACTTCTTCCAAAAACCACAAGCACTTACTTTCAGGCTATTGTTTCAACATGGACTTGAAAGACTCTATTTTGAAACTAAAAGCTTTTTTCAGCAGGATTCTGTCTATCCAAAGAGGATGATTTCCATTAGTTCAGCAGTGGTGTTAATGATGGGCCAGACCAGAACCAGGGATTATCAGGCAGGAAAAATTTATTGATTTAATATTCCCCAAAATGTTACACTGTGGATACACTGTAAGAAATTTTATGGAGTTTCATTACACATAGGGCTTCCCAGGTAGCACTAGTGGTAAAGAACCTGCCTGCCAATGCAGGCAACATTAGAGACAACGGGCTCGATCCTGGGTTGGGAAGACCCAACCCAGGGTCTTCCCTGGAGGAGGGCATGACAACCCACTCCAGTATTCTTGCCTGGAGAATCCCATGGGCAGAGGAGCCTGGCGGGCTAAGTCCAGTGAGTTGCCAAGAGTTGGACATGACTGAAGTGACCTAGCATTACACAGATGGAAAATCAATGTTATCGTAAGTGAGTTTGGAAGCAGTCAAACATCTTCAGAAAGCATCACTAGGGCTCCCTAACATCCAGTCTTCTGGGCCCTCGTGGGCATATGAAAGACCACCACTCCTGGTGTGACAGAGTCATGTGAGGCGTTCTAGCCAATGAAAGGTAATGGAAGTGAAAGGGCTGAGGCAGTGGACAGCTGCTGATGTGACAAGTCCCCTCTGCCCTTTTGAAACGAGTTTCACGATGAGACGGAGGAACTGCAGGATCAAACTAGTCTGAACTATAGAGACACTGCTTAGAGGACAGCTACCTACCCTGGCGGGTTGTTGGTCCCACAGGAGACTCCGTATGAGCAAGGAACAAATGTTTCTTATGTTAAGATGCTGAGATTTTTGAAATTGTTTATTATCAGACCATGAGCTGGCCTATGCTTATATACCCTCCTTCTTTGGCCATTGGCCTAATGCCTAATAAATGAGGATACAGGCTATTGAGGGGAAAGTGTGTGTGTATGTTTAACAGGGGACATTTTCTAAGTCTTTATTGAATTTGTTAAAGTATTGTTTCTGTTTTATGTTCTGGTTCTTTGGCCAAGAGGCATGTGAGAATCTTAGTTCCCAGATCAGGGATCAAACTTGCATTCCTTGCATTGGAAGATGAAGTCCCAACCACTGCAGGGAAGTCCATGGAAAGTGTGTTATTTTGATAGTTGACTTTTTCTTTTTTTTTTCTGCAAGCAGTGAAACTCATTTACTCATTCAAAAATATTCACTGAATATCGGAGAAGGCAATGGCACCCCACTCCAGTACTCTTGCCTGGAAAATCCCATGGAGGGAGGAGCCTGGTAGGCTGCAGTCCATGGGGTCACTAAGAGTCGGACACGACTGAGCAACTTTACTTTCACTTTTCACTTTCATGCATTGGAGAAGGAAATGGCAACCCACTCCAGTGTTCTTGCCTGGAGAATCTCAGGGACGGGGGAGCCTGGTGGGCTACCATCTGTGGGGTTGCACAGAGTCGGACACGGCTGAAGCGACTTAGCAGCAGCAGCAGCAGCGTTGGTTGCTAAGAGCTGGAGATTAATAGTATACAAACAAACACAAAATTTTTTTGCCCTTAAAGAGCTTATATAATAGTCAGAAAAAATCAAATCAAGTAACAAAATACTTGCTATGAGATAAGTGTTATGAAGCGAATAAACAATGGCTGAGTTGGACCTTAACAAGGGGTGGGGGTTCTAATTTAGATGGTGTGCTGGAGAGGAGGCATTTCTTCCAGCATATGAAGAAAGGGGTCAAGTATGCCGGGTCACATGAGAAAAAAGAGATCTTAGAGTTTGAGGAACTAAGACCAATGTGACTAGACAGGAATAAATGAGGAACAAGCAGCAAACATAAAGTTGGAAAGATACATGGAGATAGATCAGGTTCTGTCAGATAAGATCACCTTAATCTTCCTGGGATCAATGCCAGACAACCACACCAATGTTCATTTCCTTTTTCCCTCCATCTGCCTCAACAAAGGACACATCCCTCATCTTTCTGACAGTTAATCCCTCTTCTTAGACCCTCACTGGTCTGGTCACATTTTCTGCTCTTCTTTCCATGCACTTGGCTCCTTTGATCATCCTCAGCTCTTCTGAATCTTCATCCTCTCCTCAGTGTATCAGTCCTGTTGGCCAGTGTACAAAATACTCTATTTCTGTCTTAAAAAAAACATAAACTGGTATTATATTTCCTGACACCTTCTGATCTGTTTTGATTTGTGTTCCTTCCTGGGCTTGCCTGGTGGCTCAGACAGTAAAGAATCCGGCTGCAATGCAGGAGACCTGGGTTCAGTCCCTGGGTTGGGGAGATCCCCTGGAGGAGGGCATAGCAACCCGCTCCAGTATTCTTGGCTGGAGAATTCCCATGGACCGAGGAGTGTATTGAACTACAGTTCATGGGGTCTCAAAGAGTCGGACACAACTGAATGACGAAGCACAGCCCAGCACAGCTTCTGATCTATTTCAATTTCTTTGTGTTCCTTTCTAGTCCCAGAGGTTTACGATTAATTTGTATGCTTACTGTTGATTCCCAAATAAGATGTCTTCTTGGAGCTCGGATCTCATATACACACTTGTCAGTTTAGGGACTCCATTTAAAGGCTTGGTATAAACACTTTCCATCTTCTGAGCCCATCAGTGGATTATCCATCAGTTTTTTGTTTTTCTTTTTGGTCACGTCATGGGGCTTCTGGGATCTTTCTTCCCTGACCAGGGAAAAAACCTGGGACCTAGGCAGTGAGAGCGGAGTCCTAATCACAGGACTGCCAAAAAATTTCTCATTTGTTTTTTTGTCTTTAAATGTATCAGGCAATGATCCCACTGACAGCTCAGAGGTTCAGGCCCCAAATCTGGGAGCCTGGCTCACTACTGCTAATGCTAGTTTTCATGATCTCGTGCCTGAATTTCTGAAATGGTCTTATGATTTGGCTCCCTGCTTCTACCATGCCTTCCTCTAATGCATTCTCTACATGGCTATTTTATTTATTTTAACCTGGAACATTTTAACTGAAATAAATTTTAAAAAATTAAAGAAATTGTGGCCAAACAAACTTCTATAACAAAAGCAGTATATATGCTGTAAAACTTACACAAAAAGGGGACTTTCCCCGGTGGTACAGTGACTGGAAGGAAAATTTCCTTGGAAGCAAAGTTATGACCAACCTAGACAGCATATTAAAAAGCAGAGACATTACTTTGTTAACAAAGGTCCATCTAGTCACGGCTATGGTTTTTCCAGTAGTCATGTATGGATGTGAGAGGTGGATTATAAAGAAAGCTGAGCACCAAAAAATCGATGCTTTTGAACTGTGGTGTTGGAGAAGACTCTTGAGAGTCCCTTGGACTGCAAGGAGATCCAACCAGTCCATTCTAAAGGAGATCAGTCCTGAGTGTTCATTGGAAGGACTGATGCTGAAGCTGAAACTCCAATACTTTGGCCACCTCATGTGAAGAGCTGACTCACTGGAAAAGACTGACACTGGGAAAGATTGAGGGCAGGAGGAGAAGGGGACGACAGAGGATGAGATGGTTGGATGGCATCACTGACTCAATGGATGTAAGTTTGGGTAAACTCTGAGAGCTGGTGATGGACAGAGAGGCCTGGCGTGCTGCCATTCATGGGGTTGCAAACAGTCAGACATGACTGAGTGACTGAACTGAACTGAACTGAACAGTGACTGGAACTCTGTGCTTCCAGTGCGTCACACCGGGGTTTGATCTCTGGTCAGGGAACTAGATCCTACATGTCACAACTGAAGCTATGCATGCCACAACTAAAGATCCCAAAACTAAGACCCAGCACAGTCAGATAAATCAGTGAATTTAAAAATATTACAGAAAAAGATAGCAAAAATAAAATAAATAATAAAAATATGTAAACATTTTCACTTCCAAAGAGTACAGCTGCTAATGAAATCATGTACAAGCCCCTGCATCGTTTTCTTTCGAAATAAAAGGCTGACTGGAGAGTTAATGATTGGGAACTGTGAAGATGTAGAAACAAAGAATAGCTATTGGGCTGGGGAACTGGTAACACTGTAGACTATAATATAGCCACATGGCAGAATCACTGAACTCACAGTTTCCTGAAAGATATAGATAAAGGCGNTCTTACGTTTAGATCTTTAATCCATTTTGAGTTTATTTTCATGTATGGTGTTAGAAAGTGATCTAGTTTCATTCTTTTACAAGTGGTTGACCAGTTTTCCCAGCACCACTTGTTAAAGAGATTGTCTTTAATCCACTGTATATTCTTGCCTCCTTTGTTGAAGATAAGCTGTCCATAGGTGTGTGGATTTATCTCTTGGCTTTCTATTTTGTTCCACTGATCTATATTTCTGTCTTTGTGCCAGTACTATACTGTCTTGATGACTGTGGCTTTGTAGTAAAGCCTGAATCAGGCAAGTTGATTCCTCCAGTTCCATTCTTCTTTCTCAAGATGGCTTTGGCTATTCGAGGTTTTTTGTATTTCCATACAAATCTTGAAAGTATTTGTTCTAGCTCTGTGAAAAATACCACTGGTAGCTTGATAGGAATTGCATTGAATCTGTAGATTGCTTTGGGTAGTATACTCATTTTCACTATATTGATTCTTCTGATCCATGAACATGGTATATTTCTCCATCTATTAGTGTCCTCTTTGATTTCTTTCATCAGTGTTTTATAATGTTCTATATATAGGTCTTTAGTTTCTTTAGGTAGGTATATTCCTAAGTATTTTATTCTTTTCATTGCAATGGTGAATGGAATTGATTCCTTAATTTCTTTTTCTACTTTCTCATTATTATTGTATAGGAATGCAAGGGATTTCTGTGTGTTGATTTTATATCCTGCAAATTTACTATATTCATTGATTAGCTCTAGTACTTTTCTGGTGGAGTCTTTAGGGTTTTCTATGTAGAGGATCATGTCATCTGCAAACAGTGAGTTTTACTTCTTTTCCAACCTAGATTCCTTTTATTTCTTTTCCTGCTCTGATTGCTGTGGCCAAAACTTTCAGGACTATGTTGAATAGTAGTGGTGAAAGTGGGCACCCTTGTCTTGTTCCTGACTTTAGGGGAAATGCTTTCAATTTTTCACCATTGAGGATACTGTTTGCTGTGGGTTTGTCATATATAGCTTTTATTATGTTGAGGTATGTTCCTTCTATTCTTGCTTTCTGGAGAGTTTTTTTTTTTTTTATCATAAATGGATGTTGAATTTTGTCAAAGGCCTTCTCTGCACGTATTGAAATAATCATATGGCTTCTATTTTTCAATTTGTTAATGTGGTGAATTACATTGATTGATTTGTGGATATTGAAGAATCTTTGCATCCCTGGGATAAAGCCTACTTAGTCATGGTGTATGATCTTTTTAATGTGTTGTTGGATTCTGATTGCTAGAATTTTGTTAAGGATTTTTGCATCTATGTTCATCAGTGATATTGGCCTGTAGTTTTCTTTTTTTTGTGGCATCTTTGTCAGGTTTTGGTATTAGGGTGATGGTGGCCTCATAGAATGAGTTTGGAAGTTTACCTTCCTCTGCAATTTTCTGGAAGAGTTTGAGTAGGATAGGTGTTAGCTCTTGTCTAAATTTTTGGTAGAATTCAGCTGTGACGCTGTCTGGACCTGAGCTTTTGTTTGCTGGAAGGTTTCTGATTACAGTTTCAATTTCCATGCTTGTGATGGGTCTGTTAACATTTTCTATTTCTTCCTGGTTCAGTTTTGGAAAGTTGTACTTTTCTAAGAATTTATCCATTTCTTCCACGTTGTCCATTTTATTGGCATATAATTGCTGATAATAGTCTCTTATAATCCTTTGTATGAAATTCTCTTTTTAAAAATTATTTTTTAATTAAAAATTTTGTTTATATATTTTGGCCACACTGCAAAACATGTGGGATCTTTCCCTGACCAAGGATTGAACCCATGCTCCCTGCATTGGAAGTACAGAGTCTTAACCACTGGACCTCCCGTGAAGTCCAAATGAAATCTTCTTTTGATTGAATTTGTTTGGGGACCTTCAGGTATATGGATGTCCATATCTGTCTTCAGATTTGGGAATTTTTTAGCCATTATTTCTTTAATTTACTTTCTTCCTCTTTTCCTCTCTATTCTCTTTATGATAATATCGTAATGAAATACTATTTTGCCTGATGTTGTCCCATACCTCACATAAGCTTTCTTCACTGTTTTGAGTTGGATTGAATTATCTCTATCTGTGGTCCCTTATAGCTTGCTGAGCTTCCTTCAAATAATAAGTTTTTTGTCAGACAGTTTGCATATCTCCATTTCTTTGAGGTTCTCTACTGAAAAATTATTGTGTTCCTTTGGTAATGTCATGTTTTCTTGGTTTTTCATGTTCTTCAAAGTCTTGTATTGTTGTTTTCACATTCGAAGAAGCAGTAACCTCCTCCACTCATTACCAGCAGGCTTTGGATTCACCTGTTAGTCCAACTAGGGATTCTGAGGCTTTCTCAGACCTCTCTATTGATGCACCTGCTAAGCACTTCTTGTTCCCTCTCGAGAGAGGGGCATTCTTAAGATTGTATCTCTTCTCTCAGTCCTGCAAAACCAGACCAGGTGTGGAGGGCCCCTCATTTGTTTCCCAAGGACAGGTCCCCAAACTGCTCATATTTGTGAGCCTTCAGTCCATCTTGCAGAGTTAGGGCAGCTTTCTGCACTTGCTCATTAGCTGTCTGCAGAGGCTTGCTCCTTCTGGCCATGGATGGACAGAGAGGATAAAGGGCATCAGTGAGGAATTTGGAGTGTTGGGGATGACACTGGGTCAGCTGGGGTTCATAGATGAGGCACCCCAGTGGCTCATCAGTAGAATTCCTAGCAGAGTTCATGAAATGGTTAGTAGAAAGAACAGTGAGGTGTTTAGTAGAGTTTCTTTGATGACCTCAGCCCTGGCTGCTATGTTCCAGCCTCTCCCAGTCCTTTCACTCTGCAGACTACATCAGTAATCTGGATTAGGTGAGAAAGAAATGGGCCTCTTGGAAATTGTCTCACATGTTAGGGAAACTGGACACTCGCTCCCATGCTCTCACTTTCCTCTTTGGGAGAAATTGTCTGTCACAGGGTCTCTCCTAGCACCAAAACTTGCTGCTCAAGGGAAGAGTAATGCAGACAAAGTGAAATGTTCTATTTCCCTCTTCAATGTGTCTGTTCTTAGGATTTTTTGCTCCAAAAATGTGCTGGAATTTCTTTGCTAGACTCAGACTCCCACAAAGGTAGTCTCAACCCTGAGTGGCTGCCAAAATCAGTGTTCTGTGGGAGGATGATGGTTAAAATGTTCTATTCTGCCATCTAACTGATGTCACTCCCAGACAAATCTCTTTTCTGAGCTTAACAGTCCTACTTATTTTTTTAGTAGTTGTCCTAGGGTTAGCAATATACATTTACAGCTAATACAAGTCCATTTTAAAATAACATTATAGTGATTCATGGGTAGTGAGTACCTTGTAATAATCAAATGATCCCAATTCTTCCCTCGTTTCCCTTGTATCATTGCTGTCATTTATTTCTCTTATATATAGGCATATAATGTATATATACAAACACACATAATTGAATACATTTTTGCTGCTATTGTTTTGAACAAACTACTATCAGCTATTTCATTTTAGAAAAAGTAAAATGAAAGATTTTACTTTTCTTTACTTCTTCATTCTCTGATGCTGTTTTCTTTATACAGATCTGAGCTAGACCTATATAATTTTCCTTATTTCAAAAGAATTTCTTTTAACATGTCTTGCAAGGCAGGTGTCCTGGCAATAAGTTCCGTCAGTTTTTTGTTTATCTGAGAAAGTTTTTATTTTCCTTCAAGTCTTTTTTTGTGGATGTGTTTTCTTCAAACTTGTGTTTGTAAAGTGCTAATTAGAGGGATACACCAGTTTCTCTTCTCAGAAGCTTGTTGTATCTTGTTTCCTCTGTTTATGTAGCTCTGCAGGTTCTCTGATTCTGTAGTTGCAAGCCATTCTGTTCTTCCTGTTCCACCAGGCCACTCCCCTATCAGGGCCCTGAATCAGGCCAAAGAGATTACAATCTTGGACCCTCCTCTGAAATGCCTACTCCTGGATGGACACTCTGTGCCTCACCTTCTCTCTCACTCTGATGAAATGAGACAAAATTGGTCCATCTGGCAGGCTACTCTCAGAAAACTTGGTATGATGGTGGCACACTCCACTCCTTTCCCTTTCTCCTGAGGGAGAAGTTTCTGGTTGTGCACCGTCTCTCCATTGAGCAAAGTTGTGAAGTCAAAGTGTTAGTCACTCAATGTGTCTGACTCTTCGTGACCCCATGGACTGTAGCCTGCCAGGCTCTTCTGTCCATTGAATTTTCCAGGCAAGAATGCTGGAGTGGGTTTCCATTCCCTTCTCCAGGGGATCTACCCAACCCAGGGACTGAACCTGGGTCTCTTGCATTGCAGGCAGATTCTTTACCATCTAAGCCACCAGGGAAGCCTGAGCAAAGTTGTGCTGGTGCTTTCAGCTGCCTGCCACTTTTCCAATGTCTCTGCAGACCTCCAGATTGACACATTGTGCTGATTCATCAGCCCCCTGATTGAGGGTGAGGAGAGACAGAAATTAGTCCTTCAGGCAGCTTTCGGAAAATAAAAAATGTAGGCAGCATGTTCCTCTCATCTCTTTCCCTCCCTCCCAGTGAAGTCTCAGGGTGAGCTGTTTAATCCCAGATGGCTAAACTGTGCCAACTAGGCCTTCCAGTTTTCTATTGTGCTCAGCTGCCTCTGGGCCTCCAATCTATGGTGGTTCTGCCAACAGTGAAAAGTGGCGTAAGACAGAAGGGTTCACTCTGTTTTCTACCAAAACAAACATTGCAGGTTGGGGCCTTTCTCCCTTGACACTGAGCTATGTTAGCTTGGGGGTGGAGCTGATACAGGTAAAGTGATGCTGCTTTTCTTACCCTTTTCAGTGCAGCTGTTCTAGGTTTTGTGTTTGCTTGTGGTACTGCAACTTCTTAAGTGGAGTCTTGAATTAATATAAAAATGTTTGGGTTTATCTGAAAGTGCAAATGTTAGTCATGTCTGACCCCATGGACTACAGGCCAACAGGCTCTTCTGTCCATGGAATTCTCCAGGCAAGAATGCTGGAGTGGGTTGCCATTTCCTTCTTCAGGTATCTTCCTGACCAGGAATTGACCCCAGGTCTCCTACATTGCAAACAGATTCTTTACCACCTCAGCTACTGGGTTATATCATTACTAAATTGGTGTTTCTGCAGGGAAAGGAGGACTAGGACTTCCTATTCAGCCATCTTGCTGGTCTTACTCTCTGGGATTAGTTTTTCATTGGTAATCCCAGGGTTTATTTTCAGTTTTATGATGTAGGTAATATGTAATTAGGTAGAATGGTCTTCAGATTTTGCCTTGGTGTCTAATAAGATACTTTTACATAGGTAATATCTGAGATGTTATGGAAAAATGTGTTAGTGATTTAAAAATACTAGCTTTTAATGTATAAAACTCAATTTTTGCTGTTTAGATGGTTACATAGGAGACATTATAAGAAGCATTTGATAAAGTTCTTGTAAGTAGTGCTCAAAAAGAGCATTCATAATTTAAAAATATATAGCTACATAAGATTAATTCAATGTAAAGTTACACTTGATATTGATACCCTTTCTCTGTTTCTAAAATCAATAATCAGTAGCATTGAATAGTTTGGTTGCCTGAAATGCAAAACCAGTACCCAAACCAATCATTTCCACCAGCCTCTGATGGATGAGCATTTTGAAGTTCAGAGGCTTGAGCCAACCCTCCTCCTGAGAAACTTTCTCCTCATTGATTTCAGGTGCTGATGAGCCCAGTGGAAGCACCAGGTGCTCTGAACTTGAAGATGTTGGCTGGGCACATTCCCCCATGTTCACTGGGGTACATGTGGAACATGGGGCCTGAGCACTCAGAAGTTACATTGTTCAAATTGTTTTGCTGCATGAACCTGTATCATCAGCAAAACCACCACCATTTTGACTGATCTGGCATTGTTAGTTCATTGTATAGAGAATGTCTTTGAAACACTCAGACATGCCCAACAATAGCTCTGTAGTGCGTGGACAATTCACCATTTTTATACCTGTACTTTCCTGTCAAGTAATACATACTGTGAACATTCTTGTGCCACAAAAATGTTAAGAATCTTCCTCTGAAAATAAACTACTTCCATCCAATCCATCTACCAAAAGGGAATTTATTTTTCTGCAATAACATGTGAGCATACAGTAACATACCTAAAAAGAAGGTATACTCTCTGTACCATAAAAGAGGAAACATGAGAATATTGTTAGCAAGGCTTCTCTGTCCATGGGATTTTCCAGACAAGAATAGTGGGGAGGGTATTTAGTACATAAAAGGTGCTAAATTCATATGCTGAATGAATGAATGTATGCTCTAGTGATGTTTTCTAATGGTAATCTAGTTTAGAGCAAGAAGAGGAAATGAAAGGTGATTATAGGTTTGAATCGATTCATAAGATTAATAAAATTATTTAAATACCATTCTTCCATATAGTGAATCCATCCTTTAGCTTTTAAGATTATAGTGGCACATGATCACACAGCCATCTCTGCTATTTTAAAGTTAATCTTAGCAAATAGATTTCAGTAGAAATAAAATTTGTAATTATTAAAAAGTTGATCTTTATGTAAATTTTCTTCTTGAAGATCATGGAAAACTATACCCAAAAGTGACACCAATATCCAAGGCAGGGGACAGGCACCAATTCTGTTTTGGTTGCTGTATCCTCTATGTCTATTTGAGTGTGTGTACACACACCACACGCACACACACACACACACACACACACACATAAAACACCGATGTGAGCACATGTGCATGCATGCTCAGTTTCTCAGTCATGTCCATCTCTTTGTGACCCTATGGACTGTCACACACCAGGCTTCTCTGTCCATGGGATTTTCCAGACAAGAATACTGGAGAGGGTATTTAGCACGTAAAAGGTGCTAAATTCATATGCTGAATAAAGGAATGTATGCTGTAGTGATGTTTTCTATTGGTAATCTAGTTTAGTGCTAGAAGCACAGACTTGGAAAGTGGAAAGACCTGCGTTTGCAAACCATTTCTGCTGTTAACTAATTGCTGACCTTGAACAGTATTTAATTTTCCAGAGCTTCTGTTTGTTCACATGCAGAATAAGGAAAACTTATATTGTAAGGCTTTGTCAGGATAACTGGAGGGGCCTATAAAGCACTTAGCATACTGTCTGAAACCTCAAAGCATCAAATATGTGGAAGCTACTATAAATATTGAATGAAGCTCTTCTGTAGATAGTACATGCTTCTAGGGACTTAGAAATTTATTATATTTTTTTGTAGAGAAAAGACTTCCTAATCATACAGATTGGAGATGGGGAGGTAGGATGATTTGAGTTACTGTTATAAGTTCCCTCTCTTGTTTAGAGAATAGTAAAGATAGTTGATAAGTACTTATATTAAAATGTTTAGTGTAACTTCTAAATCAGTAGATAAAAGGAAATGGTGTGAGGTACTCAAAAAGAAGAAAGGGAATAGCATAGAGAACACAACATAGAAAGAAAGCATAAAAATAAGGAAGAAATAAAATCAGGTATATCAGTAATTATAGTAAGTGTTGTTGTTGCTGCTGCTGAGTCCCTTCAATAGATTTAATTGTCAGTAGTTCAGTCAGACCTCTCTTGTAGCTTGCTGTGCCAGGCATGTGCTAGGTCCAGTATGCAGAATGGTAAGTGAAAGCAATGTGATGAGGATGCAACCCCTCTGCATCTCTGGTATTGCCTTTCCTGTGTATTCATTTCATTCTTAGCTTAGTTGTTTTTCCTTCCTGGAGCTGCTCAGAAGTGTTCTACCAACTTAGCAACCTGGCAGAAATAGCTGAGCTCTCTCTCAGAGCTCCAATGGAACTCCTTCAGCATAGTCTCAGGAGCCTGGCTCATGCCAGAAATCAGACTAGCATGAAAAAGAATCTAAAAGAGTTGAAAAGAATCTAAAACAGTGGGTATACATATATGCATATCTGATTCATCAGCTATGGAGAGGGCTATGTTACTTCAGATGTCCACTGACAGATGAATGGATAAAGACGATGTGGCACAGACAGACAATGGATTGTTACCCAGCCATAAAAAAGAATGAAATAATGGCATTTGCAGTGACACGGATGGACCTTGAGATTATCATACTGAATGAAGTCAGTCAGACAAAGAAAATATTGTATGATATCCCTTATATGGAGAATCTAAAAAAATGGTGCAAATGAGTTTATTTACAAAACAGAAAAAGAGCCACAGATGTAGAAAACAAACTTATGGTTACCAAGGAGGAAAAGGAAGAGGGGGATAAATTGACACACTACTATACATAGGGGCTTCCCTGGTGGCTCAGATGGTAAAGCATCTGCCTGCAATGTAGGAGACTCGAGTTCGATCCTTGAGTCAGGAAGATCCCCTGGAGAAGGAAATGGCAACCCACTCTAGTACTCTTGCCTGGAAAATTCCATGGACTGAGGAGTCTGGTAGGCTACAGTCCATGGGGTTGCAAAGAATTGGACACAACTGAGCAACTTCACTTTCACTGTATATAAAATAGATAACAAGAATCTACTGTGTAGCAGAGGGAACTACTCAATACTCAGTGATGACTTATATGGGAAAAGAATCTAAAACAGTAGGTATACATATATGTATATATGATTCAATCTAAAAGAGTGGATATTTGTGTATGTATTTTTGGGCTCCAAAATCACTGCAGATGGTGACTGCAGCCATGAAATTAAAAGATGCTTACTCCTTGGAAGAAAAGTTATGACCAACCTAGATAGCATATTCAAAAGCAGAGACATTACTTTGCCGACTAAGGTCCGTCTAGTCAAGGCTATGGTTTTTCCTGTGGTCATGTATGGATGTGAGAGTTGGACTGTAAAGAAAGCTGAGTGCAGAAGAATTGATGCTTTTGAACTGTGGTGTTGGAGAAGACTCTTGAGAGTCCCTTGGACTGCAAGGAGATCCAACCAGTCCATTCTGAAGGAGAGCAACCCTGGGATTTCTTTGGAAGGAATGATGCTAAAGCTGAAACTCCAGTACTTTGGCTACCTCATGCGAAGAGTTGACTCATTGGAAAAGACTCTGATGCTGAGAGGGATTGGGGGCAGGAGGAGAAGGGGACGACAGAGGATGAGATGGCTGGATGGCATCACTGACTTGATGGACATGAGTCTGAGTGAACTCTGGGAGATGGTGATGGACAGGGAGGCCTGGCGTGCTGTGATTCATGGGGTCGCAAAGAGTCGGACACGACTGAGCGACTGAACTGAACTGAACTGATACCTGATTAACTTTTCTGTATAGCAGAAGCTAGCACAACATTGTAAAAATTGTACTCCAATGAAGATTAATTAAAAAATAAAGACCAACTGGTGCTTTTGCTAATTTGAAAGGCAAGTATATCCCAGGTTGGCTCAAACTTCAAACATCTGCAACACTTGTACTCTAATTAATATCTGCTAATATGACAAGGAATGAAGTAAAATTTGATAATTTCTGTGGTTGTTGCTGTGCAGTTGGCAACTCATGTCTGACTCTTTGTGACTGGGAGGCCTGGCGTGCTGCGATTCATGGGGTCGCAAAGAGTCGGACACGACTGAGTGACTGAAATGAACTGAACTGAACACTTTTAAAGTAAAGAACTTAGATATTCTAGACAAGAGAAGAGATGAAGAGAAGGGCACCTGGGACAGGCTTTTGGCAGTTAAAACTTTCTGAGCAGAAAAGGAGCCAGTGAAAGAGACTTAGAAGGACTGGCCACTGGAGCAGAAAGTAGTCCAGAGAATCTGTTTTGGGCAAGCCAAGGGCGTAAAGGAGAGGGGTGAATCTTAGGAAATATTAGCAGAGGTCAAGAGAGAAAAGAATAGAGAAGTGACTATTGGATCTTATCGATGGAGAACATTGGTGACCTTGACAAAACCTCTAGTCTTTTCAGAAGGGAAGGTGTTCAAGAGAAAATAAGTAAGGAAGTGGATTCAGAGATGATAGACAATCCTGTCCAGCAGGTTTACTTGTGAAAGGGAACGGAGAAATGTAGGGCAAAGAGAGGCGCTGAGAGTGGCTGTTATCTGTAGAATGTGGTAATGGGAGTGATCCAGTAGACAGCAGGGAGATATTGATGGTGGGAGGGAGATACTATATTTCTAGAAGTAGAGTTTCTGGGTCAAAAGGTATATGTCATTTTGATCATGATTAATTGCCCTCTTGAGACGATGCACCAGTGTCGATGACCCACACTGTTATAAACACAGTTCTGACAGTCTTCAATATTTACCAGTCTAAACGCCTTGCAGTGAGTGTATTGATCATGCAGAGCTATGGGCATGTTGGGAGAAATGAAACTGTGTCTCACCTCCTTTATTTACTTTGTTCTTGGGGCACATTCTGCTCCTGCCACTCTTCACTCCAGCAGGGCGACTTGAAAGGTGCTGGCCTGGGGGGGAGACTTGGTCTCCTTTCTCTCTGTATTATCTCTGAAAGGAAACCTCAGTTATTCTTCTGGGTGAGTTGCAGAAATCTTCTGTTTCATTTAGGACCTCCTTTGTTCTAGAAAATCCTTCATTATTGTCTGTAGAGAATAGGAGGGCATGGCTGCAGCCCCTCCAGCTGGTACCTCATAGCTTGGAGTCTGAGCGCTGGGCCCCAGCCAACTCACCTGCAGATGAGAGATTAATTCTGTGTCGCTTTTGGCTCTTGTCTGAGTGCCTTACTCCAGCTTCACGGTGTAGCCTGGAGTAGATGACTTCAGTTGGTACAAGAGTTTAAGTAGAGCTTCTTTGTAGCACTGGCTAGCTAGACTTAATTACCTAATCCTGAGAGAGCAGTTTTAGCCAAGTTTTGCATTCTGAGCTCAGGCACTTGGAGGGGACTATATCTAGTTCTTATTGGTGACAGACAAATTTTCCCTCCAACTAAAGACATTTTGTAGATGAGGGATTTTGTTGAAAGTATAGCTGATTCATCAGAATTTATGGTTTAAAAAGAATTTCAGGGCAAGGAGGAAAATGATAATATGTATTCCAATGATATATTTCAATTAATTAAAATGATTTTTTTCTTTTAAAAAAATTTAATAATTGTGGAGAATTGTGTACCCACCCAGAAGTTGAAAGAATTGTATAAGGAAGCTCCAGGTCCAGGTATCCACTCAGCCCCAGCAACCATCAATCCTTCAATTCTACCCTATTCACTTCCCTATCCCACTTATTCTGAAGCAAACCTCAGAAATCATATTATCTCACTTGTAAATGTTTCAGTGAAAGACTAAAAGAAAGACTACACCAGGTCTTAGTAGCAGCATGCAGGATCTTTATTTGCAGCATGAGGGATCTAGTTCCCTGACCAGGGGTCAAACCCAGGTCCCCTACGCTGGGAGCATAGAGTCTTAGCCACTGGGCCACCAGGGAAGTCCTGAAAAGGAATTTCAAAGTCATACCTTTAAAATAAATAATTTTTAATATCAACTATCCTGTCAGTGTTCAAATTTTTATTCATCTCAAGTGTCATATTGGGCTTTTTAGTTAAAAAAATAAAGACTCCAAATAAAGCTCACACATTGCAATTGATTCATATCTTTTAAGCCTCTTACCTTTTTTGTTTTCTTTTTGCAATTTGTTCAAGAAACAGGTTATTTGTTGGGAGATTTTCCCATAGTCTGGATTTTGCTAACTCTAGTCCACTGACAATTTATTTTTTAAAAAAGCTAGTTGTTTAATTTCTTTTGCTTTTGGCTGTGCTGGGTCTTCCTTGCTGCACACGGGCTTTCTCTCGTTGCAGCAGTAGGGGCTACTCTCGTTGCCATGAGTGGCTTCCTCATTGCAGGGGCTTCTCCTGTCGCCGACAGGCTCTACTGCCAGCAGGCTTGTTGCCTCACTGCATGTGGATCTTCCCAGACCAGCGATCGAATCAGTGTCCCCTGCATTGCAAGGTGTATTCTTAACCACTGCACTGCCAGGGAAGTCCTTCCACTGGCAATTTAAAAACCCTATGGCAGGAGAGAAAAGGCTCTGTTAACCTGAGAACTCCGAATATACATCTGTTCCCTTTACACTTTATGGGAAGCAGCAGGAATCCGAAAACCCTTGTCACTTTGCTCTTATCACTCTCTCTTCTGTATGTGGGTCTGAATGTGCTCTTTTAAGGACGGGGAGAACACCCCGGCCCCGCGCCTCTGGCTGGCTGTGCCTGGGAACTCCCCTGTGGCAGCACCACCATTAACTGTGTGGGCATTTCACATCGACCTTCCGCTCCCACGCGCTCATTCCGGCCTGCCCAGAATGTCCAACATTCTTTAAATCTACAGTTTGGAGTCTTTCATCTTCTTTTTTCAGGTAGGCTGGAATAGTTATTTTAGAAAGAGCGATGTTTTGGTCCTCAGAACCTATCCCGGAGTTTTTTCGTTCAGGATCCCCCTGTGTGTGTTGAACTCCTTCCACCCCTCCGTCTGCCCCTCCCTTTGCTTTGAGTGGCGATTCTCCAGGCCAGGAGCGATCTCAGGTCCAGGGCTGATGGCCACGTGGCCCGGGGCTGGCTGCTGTGAGGCAGAGCCTGATTGACTCCTATGTCTACTTGGGAGTGGTCTTCCGCTGGCATCTGGAAATACGCGAGCAAAATGAGTCAAATCTCCTGAGATCTAGGGAGGCCAAGCCACCCCCTGAAGGTCCTTCTGGATCTTTCAGCTTGGACAGGAATAGGACACCTGAGTTTCTCCTGGTGAGATGGGAATGAAGCAGGAGGCCAGGGTGGTCCCAAGAGCCCGAAGGGAACCAGCTGTGCAGGACAGGGGCCCCGTCGGAAGCCCAGGGCTCTGAGCCACTGTCAGCTCCTGCCTCTCTCTCTCCCCCTCTTTTTCTTCCTCCTTGTGATCAAGGTAATGAGGATGCCTTTTACACAGGAAGCCCCATGGCAACCACCCTGTGACCTTTGCTGTCGTCCCCAACCCCCACCCAGGGACTCTCCTTCCTCAGCCGTCTGGTTTCTAAGTAGAAACCAGAATAATCTACTTTTTGTTTTTTTATCCGTTCAAGCTGCCTTCCAGGGGGATGAGGTAAGAAGAACGCTCTTATCTTGATTTCAGGCGGGTGGAGAAGACAGGCTTCCTGCAGAAACCTAATTCTGGAGCCCTGGCTGGGAATCACCTAGGTCTGAGGAAGCCTTTGCTGCTATGGAATCCAGACTCAGGGCAGGGCAGATACCGTGTTTGTTATCCGGGAGCACGCAGACAGAGCTGCAGTTTATGACTTGGAGCCTGTAAATCTGAGTAAACAGAACGGGCAGGACAAACAGGTTGAGACAGACCCTGGGACCACCAGCGCCTCCTGGTGGTGAAGAGCAAGCACTCTGGAGCCAAGTGAACCGGGTTCACATTCACCAGCAAGGACTTGAGGGAAGCTACTGATTTCTTTGGGCTTCAGCTTAATAAGCTATGAAACTGGGCTAATATTTCTGCATACGGTTTTTGAGGATGAAACAAACGAATACATTTGAACTGCCTAGAATGGTGCTTGGCCTGTGTACGTGCTGATTGCTGTTAACCACTATCGTGAAGTAAAAATGACTCAGTTGTGTCCGACTTTTTGAGACCCCATGAACTATACAGTCAGAACATGAAATTCTCCAGGGTAGAATACTGGAGGGGTTGCCTTTCCCTTCTCCAGGGGATCTTCCCAACCCAGGGATCGAACCCAGGTCTCACGCATTACACGTGGACTCTACCAGCTGAGCTGCAAGGGAAGCCCAACTACTATTAACTGCTATTATTTTCTTTTAGTCTATTCCTGTGCAGGGACAGAGGAAAGCACAAGGTGACAGGGGAGCACTAGGAGGTCTCTGATATTCTGGGAAGCTTTGGGGTGTCAGGGAGGCTTCCTGGGAGGACCAGTGCCTGAGCTGAGTATCTGAGTGTCCCTGGAGCAGAGTGTTTTGTGGGGCAGAAGGAGCTGGTGAGACACGGAGCTGGGACTTACCCAGGAGATGGTGGGGACCCTCCATGAGGTTAAGGGAGACAGAGGGTCAGGCATGCATCCCAGCAGCTGGCAGAGGCTGAGTTTGAAGAAAAGCAGAGAAGGTGCAGGAGGTGAGTCTAGTCTCTTAGAGTAATTCAGGCCAGAAATGAATCACCATGAATCACCATGCTAGGGTCAGAGAGGAGGGGATGGGACTTCAGGAGGTAAAGCCTGACCATGACTGAATGAGTGGAGGAGGGATCAAAAATAGTGTGACACTCAGGCTCCTGGCGGAGAAGGCAATGGGACCCCACTCCAGTACTCTTGCCTGAAAAATCCCATGGACGGAGGAGCCTGATGGGCTGCAGTCCATGGGGTCGCAAAGAGTCAGACACGACTGAGCCACTTCACTTTCACTTTTCACTTTCATGCCTTGGAGAAGGGAATGGCAACCCACTCCAGTGTCCTTGCCTGGAGAATCCCAGGGACGGGGAGCCTGGTGGGCTGCCGTCTATGGGGTCGCACAGAGTCGGACATGACTGAAGTGACTTAGCAGCAGCAGCAGCAGGCTCCTGGCTCACGCAGTCAGATGAGCAGGGGCATTGCTGCTGGCTGAGATAGCACACAAAGGGGGCCCCGTCTGGATCCTCCAGAGGAGGAGTGACAGAGTCAGGAGGGAAGGGGCCGGTTCAGTCTGGTGTGACTCGGGTATTGATAAGCCAGTATGCTGTCTACGGGGAGGCTTCGTGCATTCATCCTCTTCTCTGTCCCACGTAGGGGGCTTCTCTGGTGGCTCAGTGGAGAAGAATCTGCCCTAGTGGGTTGGTCCCTGGGTCAGAACAATCCCCTGGAGAAGGAAATGGCAACCCACTCCAGTATTCTTGCCTGGGAAATTCCATGGAGAGAGGAGCCTGACAGGACAACTGTCCCAGGTAGAATTCAAAGTGATATGCAAGGATACATAAAGTAGAGGAAAATATTAATTGAGTAGAAGCGAAAGAAAGAAAGAATGGAATGTAAAACTGAGGAAGCTGATACAAAATTTGCAGCAGCAGAAAGCAGAAGTCACAAGCCGACTAGAGTCGTCTAACCTGTATTGTTTGCCCTTGCCTGTACTTTATTTTTGGTTGGGCTTTTTGTTTGTTGCTTTTTTGGAGTATAGTCTTAAAATCCAGGAGTCCTAAAAATTAAGATTTCTGGCTTTGTTTTAAACATATTGGAAGTTCTGGGAGCCCTGAGCCGTAGTCTAGTCTGGCAACAATTATCTGGATCTGAGGAGCAGTCATTGTTCTTAAGAGGGCATGGGTTCTCCAATTTACCACAGTCCCCACCACTCCCTATTGTCTCCCCAACACTGAGGTGGAGTGTCAGTCCCATTTATCATCATGGACTGTCTCTGTCAAATGTGAAAAAAATAGATTGAGACTTCCTTTTTAGTTCTCACTCTAGTTTGCCTGTTTCACTCTATAGCTGCCTGGCAATGAAGGCTGCTACTCGTGGTTTATAATGGTTATGCATTCTGATTGGTGCCTTTGTTATAGCTGCTGTTGAATAGTTTAAACATGGCTCCTGCTGTAGGAATTTGAGTTTATGACAGGTGGTAAATTCATGTATTTGGCCTAGGTGGCCCACAGACTTGGCACTGGGTCTTCAAGCAGTCAAAGAAAAAGAGGACATCTTACCAGCCAGGCAATTCACCTTGTCCACAAGATGATTGCTTAAGCAAATCAGGGCCTTTTCAGCACAAGACCACACAAAAGTTTCTCCTGAGTGTCTTCATAGAGAAGGAATGATATGTTCCATCTCCAGAGTGTATACAAATCTAAGGCTCATTCTAGAAGCTTCCCTCAACTTAGTCAAGTGGCATTTTCCCAGGCACAACTGCTTAGCAATTCTAGGGGAAGCCATTCTGATATAGTTCAGGAAACTAATTCTCTACCAAACTGACCTATTATAGGGATAATTTTAGAAAACACACAAAATCTGGAGAAATGGATGGACTCCAAGTAATCTTTCATAGATGATCCAAAGATGTGATGTCTGGACTTGCAGCAGCCACCTTGTAACCTTGAGGGGTGAGAGCCAGCATACAGAAGATGATAGGGAGGAAAGACAAAAGGTTTCTGGTTTTTAATGACATTGTTAAAACACTGAAAGAACCAACCCTTGTTGTTTGAAATAAATGTCCTTGACTCTACACATGGAAATCACCAGATGGTCAACACCAAAATCAGATTGATTTTATTCTTTGCAGCCAAAGATGGAGAAGCTCTATACAGTCAACAAAGACAAGACCGGGAGCTGACTGTGGCTCAGATCATGAACTCCTTATTGCCAAATTCAGACTTAAATTGAAGAAAGTGGGCAACACCACTAGACCATTCAGGTATGACCTAAATCAAATCCCTTATGATTATACAGTGGAAGTGAGAAATAGATTTAAGGGTCTAGATCTGATAGATAGAGTGCCTGATGAACTATGGAATAAGGTTCGTGTCATTGTACAGGAGACAGGGATCAAGACCATCCCCATGGAAAAGAAATGCAAAAAAGCAAAATGGCTGTCTGGGGAGGCCTTACAAATAGCTTTGAAAAGAAGAGAGGCGAAAAGCAAAGGAGAAAAGGAAAGATATAAGCATCTGAATGCAGAGTTCCAAAGAATAGCAAGAAGAGATAAGAAAGCCTTCTTCAGCAATCAATGTAAAGAAATAGAGGAAAAGAACAGAATGGGAAAGACTAGAGATCTCTTCAAGAAAATTAGAGATACCAAGAGAACATTTCATGCAAGGATGGGCTCGATAAAGGACAGAAATGGTCTGGACCTAACAGAAGCAGAAGATATTAAGAAGAGGTGGCAAGAATACACGGAAGAACTGTACAAAAAAGATCTTCATGACCCAGATAATCATGATGATGTGTTGACTAATCTAGAGCCAGACATCTTGGAATGTGAAGTCAAGTGGGCCTTAGAAAGCATCACTACGAACAAAGCTAGTGGAGGTGATGGAATTCCAGTTGAGCTGTTTCAAATCCTGAAAGATGATGCTGTGAAAGTGCTGCACTCAATTTGCCAGCAAATCTGGAAAACTCAGCAGTGGCCACAGGACTGGAAAAGGTCAGTTTTCATCCCAATTCCAAAGAAAGGCAATGCCAAAGAATGCTCCAACTACCGCACAATTGCACTCATCTCACATGCTAGTAAAGTAATGCTCAAAATTCTCCAAGCCAGACTTCAGCAATATGTGAACCGTGAACTCCCTGATGTTCAAGCTGGTTTTAGAAAAGGCAGAGGAACCAGAGATCAAATTGCCAACATCCGCTGGATCATGGAAAAAGCAAGAGAGTTCCAGAAAAACATCTATTTCTGCTTTATTGACTATGCCAAAGCCTTTGACTGTGTGGATCACAGTAAACTGTGGAAAATTCTGAAAGAGATGGGAATACCAGACCACCTGACCTGCCTCTTGAGAAATCTGTATGCAGGTCAGGAAGCAACAGTTAGAACTGGACATGGAACAACAGACTGGTTCCAAATAGGAAAAGGAGTACGTCAAGGCTGTATATTGTCACCCTGCTTATTTAACTTATATGCAGAGTACATCATGAGAAATGCTGGACTGGAAGAAACACAAGCTGGAATCAAGATTGCTGGGAGAAATATCAATAATCTCAGATATGCAGATGACACCACCCTTATGGCAGAAAGTGAGGAGGAGCTAAAAAGCCTCTTGTTGAAAGTGAAAGAGGAGAGTGAAAAAGTTGGCTTCAAGCTCAACATTCAGAAAACGAAGATCATGGCATCTGGTCCCATCACTTCATGGGAAATAGATGGGGAAACAGTAAAAACAGTGTCAGACTTTATTTTTGGGGGGCTCCAAAATCACTGCAGATGGTGACTGCAGCCATGAAATTAAAAGACGCTTACTCCTTGGAAGAAAAGTCATGACCAACCTAGATAGTATATTTAAAAGCAGAGACATGACTTTGCCGACTAAGGTCTGTCTAGTCAAGGCTATGGTTTTTCCTGTGGTCATGTATGGATGTGAGAGTTGGACTGTGAAGAAGGCTGAGCGCTGAAGAATTGATGCTTTTGAACTGTGGTTTTGGAGAAGACTCTTGAGAGTCCCTTGGACTGCAAGGAGATCCAACCAGTCCATTCTGAAGGAGATCAACCCTGGGATTTCTTTGGAAGGAATGATGCTAAAGCTGAAGCTCCAGTAGTTTGGCCACCTCATGCGAAGAGTTGACTCATTGGAAAAGACCCTGATGCTGGGAGGGATTGGGGGAAGGAGGAGAAGGGGACGACCGAGGATGAGATGGCTGGATGGCATCACGGACTCAATGGACGTGAGTCTGAGTGAACTCCGGGAGTTGGTGATGGACAGGGAGGCCTGGCGTGCTGCGATTCATGGGGTCGCAAAGAGTTGGACATGACTGAGTTACTGAATGGAACGGAATGGATTAAACTACTTTTATCTGGTTACTTTAATTTGCTGACACACACCATATCTAATAAAACCCATTAACAACTCAAGTCCAAAGAAAGAGTAATGAAATCCATAGACAGTCTAATTTTTCTTCCAGGAATATAAGTATTGAAGAGGCAAGTAGATGAGTTGTGAACAACATTGATAAGTCACAAGAAGTTGTCGATCTATATTCTCGATGAGTAGAAATAAAACCATGCTGTTATGATTCTCAAGGGCTTCCCAGGTGGTGCTAGTGGTAAAGAACCGACCTGCCAATGCAGGAGACTCAGGTTCGATCCCTGGGTCAGGAAGATCCCCTGGAGAAGGAAATGGCAACCCACTCCAGTATTGTTGCCTGGAGAATCCCATGGACAGAGGACATAGCTTTCCCTACAGTATGCTACAGTCCATAGGGTCAGAGTTGCACATGACTGAAGTGATGGAGCAGCACGCATGATTCTCAAGGGTTTCAGATGTCAGGTCGGAACTGGGGAAACAGACTTGGAAACTGGAATCATGTAGTTTGTAGGTAAAACCATCACAGTAGATGGAAATGCCTAGGTTGACCACATAAAGCAATGGAGAACACCCACAATCAAAGGGCAGGCATTAAAGGTTCCTGTGAGGAAAGAACACAGAGGAAGAGGAGAGAGGTTGTAAGAAAGTCAGCATGGCAAGAGGTGGTGGAAACCAAGAGAAAAGAATCTTTAGAAAGGTAGGAATTGGAAACAATGTCAAGTACAGCCCAGTAATATGAGGACTTGTGTATGAAATCTAGGTTTAATATAAGGACTTTTGGATGAAACTCTTAAGAAATCTGGACCTCTACATACTCCTTCTGAGATGTCATTCTGCAGATAAAAATTGCTCTGGTCTATCCCATTTTTCTTTTTTCCTAAAGTCTTCCATAGAAATTTCTAGTCTAAGATTTTGAGGGAATCATAAAAAAAATTCTGTAACACAACATAACCCCACGAGCTCTTAGGACTTATATTCTTTGTTTAATTTCCCTGTGCTCAGTTGCTCGGTCATGTCTGACTCTTTTTGCGACTCCATGAACTATAGCCCACTAGGCTCCTCTTTGCATGGGATGTTCTAGGCAAGAGTACTGGAGTGGGTTGCCGTTTCCTTCTCCAGGGGCCGATTTCCCTAGCCAATTAAAAAAAAATGGCTTTCTGGAAGTTGTTGTCTACCCAGAAATTGAGGCAATAACATCTTTGCTTGCTAAAAGATGGACCTGTTGGGACCAGTTTCAGTTTGTCGTTTATCTTTTGATAAGTCCAGTGGATGGAGCCTCTCGTTGTCATTCAGCTCCTCAGTCACGTCTGACTCTTTCTGACCCCATGAACTGCAGCACACCAGGCTTCCTTGTCCTTTGCCAACTCCCTGAGCTTACTCAAACTCATGTTCGTTGAGTCAGTCATGCCATCCAAACATCTCATTTCCTGTTGTCCCCTTCTCCTCCTGACTTCTACGTTTCCCAGCATCAGAGTCTTTTCCAATGAGTTGGCTCTTCGCATCAGGTAGCCAAAGTACTGGAGTTTCAGCTTCAGCCTCAGTCCTTCCAATGAATATTCAGGCTTATTTCCCTTAGGATTGATTGGTTTGATCTCCTGCAGTCCAGGGGACTCTCAAGAGTCTTCTCCAGCACCACATTTCAAAAGCATCAATTCTTTGGCTCTCGGTCTTCTTTATAGTCTAACTCTCACATCCATACATGACTACTGAAAAAAACATAGCTTTGACTAGACAGACCTTTGTTGACAAAGTAATGTCTCTGCTTTTTAATATGCTGTCTAAGTTGGTCATAGCTTTTCTTCCAAGAAGCAAACCTTTTAATTTCATGGCTGCAGTCACCATCTGCAGTGATTTTGGAGCGGAAGAAAATAAAGTTTTCACTGTTTCCATTGTTTCCCCATCTATTGGCCATGAAGTGAGGGACCAAATGCCATGATCTTCATTTTTGAATGTTGAATTTTAAGCCAGCTTTTTCACTCTCCTCTTTCACCTTCATCAAGAGGCTCTTTAGTTTCTCTTTGCTTTCTGCCGTAAGGGTGGTGTCATCTGCATATCTGAGGTTATTGATATTTCTTCCCAGCAATCTTGATTCCAGCTTGTGCTTCATCCAGCTCAGCATTTCGCATGATGTACTCTGCATTCAAGTTAAATAAGCAGGGTGACAACATACACCCTTGACTTACTCCTTTCCCAATTTGGAACCAGCCCATTATACCATGTCTGGTTCTAGTTGTTGCTTCCTGACCTGCACACAGGTTTCGCAGGAGGCAGGTACGATGGTCTGGTAGTCCCATCTCTTTCAGAATTTTCCACAGTTCATTGTGATCTGCACAGTCAAAGGCTTTAGTGTAGTCAAAGAAGCAGAAACAGATGTTTTTCTGGAATTCTCTAGGTTTTTCTATGATCTAACAGATGTTGGCAATTTGATCTCTGGTTACTTTGCCTTTTCTAAATCCACCTGGTAAATCTGGAAGTTCTCGGTTCACGTACTGTTGAAGCCTGGCTTGGAGACTCTCTGGAGGCAATCAAAACAGAGTTCTGGAAGTATGTGAGACTTGAGGCATTTCTGAAAGTCACTCATTCCTTCTCAGTCTTCTGCCATCTGTCCCCAGGCTTGACACAAACTGTATTAGTTATCTGCGGTTACATAACAGTTAACCCCAACTTAGCTTAAAACAACATTTATTGTCTCTCATACTTTCCAATGGACAGTAATTCGGGAGCTGTGTAGCTGTTGTTGTGGCTTGGGGTTTCCCAAGAGGTCATGCTGCAGACGTCTGGAGGCTTGCCATGGCTGGAGGGCCCGCTTCTAAGGGGGCCCATCACACATCTGACAGACTGGTGCCGGCTCTTGGTCAGTTCTCTGCCATGTGGGTCTCTCCAGAAGGTTTCTTGAGTATCCTCCCAACATGGCGGCTGACTTTCCCCAGAGCCTGTGATCAAGAGGAAGCAAAGCTGAAGCCATGGTGTCTTTCTTGCCCTTGCCTTGTCAGTCACACACAATATCCTGTTGCTAACATAGGTCTGCTCCGTTCCCTGTGGGCAGCGTCTACACAGAGGTGTGAGTACCAGGGGTAAGGATCCTTGGGGGCCGTTCTGAGGGCGGGCCACCGCTGAAACTTTGCAGAGAGGGGCTGTGGTTTTAGCTGACAAGGGTAGTGTAATTGCTGGACTTGCTAATCGCTAGTGCTAACAATAGACACAGGAGTGCGGTTCAGGCCTGTGGCATGGATACACGCCACTGTCCGAACACATTCTACCTGCTTGCTTTCGGTCTAGCCATCATGGCTGTCTAAGTTCAGACTGCCTTGTTTGGCCCCAGAATAAACTTGAGCAATTAACAAGCATTCGTGTTTTCCTTCTTCACTATCAATAGGAATAACTCAGTTTCACGTTCTATTTTCAGTGAAAGAATTTCCTTAGCTCTCTTCTCCTTTGAGTTATCTCAGTGCTTAACAGCCTTCAGGATTAGGTTTTTAAAGTAGCCTTTTAATATTGGTTAAGTTGCTCTTCTTCAGTTGGTTGCACCAGTGGCAGAAAGCAAGCGGCCGCTTCTCCTGTCAGAATTCCTTCATGTACACAACGCCGTTAAGTCACTTCTTTTCCTCTGACAGACAGTTCCAGTTTGGTTTACCTTTGCCTCGTGCTCACTGCGGTGGGGATTGTGTGTATGTGAATGTGTACTTTTTTTAAGGAGGACTTTAAATGTATAGAAAATCGGAATGTAGAATTCTCTGAAGAGCCCTCAGGTCCCCAGTACTCACCTTCAACAGTTCCCTGACTCATGGCCAACCTCGTTTAGTGTCTTTTCTGCCCACTTCCCACCATATCACCTACCTCTCCCCCAGTGGATTATTTTGAAGCAAAAAGCAGAAATCTTCTCATTTTGGCCAAGAAAGATAGATGTTTGACTTGTGTTAAAGAAATTCTTGCCTTTAGGATTCCTCTTTTTGATTCTCAGCGTCTGTGGGTAAAAGGCAAGATAAATGCCTTTAATTCAGCAAGGAACTCAGGGGCTTAGGGACATGATTGAAGGCAGAGAGAGAGGAAATCCCCTTTCTGCAATTGCTGGGGCAGAAAGATATGACCTGCGTGGCAGGAATGTGTGGCTGGGCCTCTAAACCTGTTTTTCTGGACTGTGAGGGTAGAAATATCAATAACCTCAGATATGCAGATGACACCACCCTTATGGCAGAAAGCGAAGAAGAACTAAAGAACCTCTTGAGTAAGGGGAAAGAGGAGAGTGAAAAAGTTGGCTTAAAATTCAACATTCAAGAAAACGAAGATCATGGCATCCGGTCCCATCGTTGTATGGCAGATAGATGGGGAAACAAGGCAAACAGCGACAGACTTTATTTTCTTGGGCTCCAAAATCACTGCAGATGGTGACTGCAGCCATGAAATTAAAAGACGCTTGCTCCTTGGAAGAAAAGCTATGACCAAACAGCATATTCAAAAGCAGAGACATTACTTTGCCAACAAAGGTCCATCTAGTCAAAGCTATGGCTTTTCCAGTGATCATGTATGGATGTGAGAGTTGGACTCTAAAGAAAGCTGAGCACCAAAGAATTGATGCTTTTGAACTGTGGTACTGGAGAAGACTCTTGAGAGTCCCTTGGACTGCAAGGAGATCCAACCAGTCCATCCTAAAGGAAATCAGTCCTGGGTGTTCATTGGAAGGACTGATGCTGAAGCTGAAACTCCAATACTGTGGCCACCTGATGTGAAGAACTGACTCATTGGAAAAGACCCTGATGCTGGGGAAGATTGCAGGCGGGAGGAGAAAGGGACAACAGAGGATGAGGTGGTTGGATGGCATCACCGACTCGATAGACATGAGTTTGAGTAAGCTCTGGGACTTGGTGATGGACAGGGAAGCTTGGCATGTCCGTGGGGTTGCAAGGATGTGGACACGACTAAGCGACTGAACTGCACTGTGAGTGAGGAGAGGAGTGTGTCCTCCTGGCTCTCTAGGGACCTCTGCCCTCATAGTGACGTTTCCTGAAGGATGGAAATCTCACACTGATCCTCAAACCAATTTTGAAATAAAACATGTTTTAAAAGGAAAAGGAGCTTCAGAGGCCTTTAGCTTGCTGAAGCTGAAACTCCAGTACATTGGCCACCTGATGTGAACAGCTGACTCATTTGTAAAGATTCTGATGCTGAAGGAGATCAACCCTGGGATTTCTTTGGAAGGAATGATGCTAATGCTGAAGCTCCAGTACTTTGGCCACCTCATGCGAAAAGTTGACTTACTGGAAAAGACCCTGATGCTGGGAGGGATTGAGGGCAGGAGGAGAAGGGGACAACAGAGAATGAGATGGCTGGATAGCATCATGGACTCAATGGACGTGAGTCTGAGTGAACTCCGGGAGTTGGTGATGGACAGGGAGGCCTGGTGTGCTGTGATTCATGGGGTCGCAAAGAGTCGGACACGACTGAGCGACTGAACTGAACTGAACTGAACTGATGCTGGGAAAGATTGAGGATGACAGAGGATGAGATGGTTGGATGGCATCACCAATTCAGTGGACACGAGTTTGAGTAAGCTCTGGAAGTTGGTGATGGACTTAGAAGCTCGATGTGCTGCAGTCCACGGGGTTACAGAGTCAGACACGACTGAGCAACTGAACTGAACTGAATTGAACTGAAAGTATCTTTAAAAGAGTCTATTTCTTTAAGTAAACTTTTAGTATTCAAAATAAAATCTTTTTACTGCACTTTATGGCACAATTTTAAGAACTGATTCATGAGACCCTTGTTTCACCTGGCTCTCATGACCTACTTACTTCCTAGAATCTTCCATGCCCTGGACCTGAACACACTTCGTGTATGCTTGCTCAGTCATGTCTGACTCTGCAACCCCATGGACTGTAAACCATTAGACTCCTCTGACCATGGGATTATCCCAGCAAGAACACTAGAGTAAGTTGCCATTTCCTTTTCCAGGGGACCTTCCCGATGCAGGGATAGAACCCGTGTCTTCTGTGGCACCTGCACTGGCAGGTGGATCTTTACCACTGAGCTGCTTGGGAAGCCTAAACCACATAATATGCTGAAAGGACTGTTTCCAAAGAATACATCCAGCTTGGGTCTTAATCGTGCTCTCTGTAACGGTTACCATTCTCTTCCTTATGTGAGCATTTGATGGCCTAATATAATCTAAACTTCTCCTGTTCTTCCTCATCTCTTACATGCTCAGTTGTATCCAGCTCTTGTAACTGTGTGGATTGTAGCCCATTAGGCTCTTCTGTCCATGGAATTTTCCAGGCAAGATTACTGGAGTGAGTTGTCATTTCCTCTTCCAGGGGATCTTCCCTCCCTAGGGACTACACCTGTGTCTCCTGAATCTCCTGCTTGGCAGGTGGATTCTTTACCACTGAGCCACCTAAGAAGCCCCTGTTCTTCCTAGAACAGTATTTTTATCTTATGATCTTAGTGGTCCCTGGAATCAAGGCTAAACATTTAGAAAGAGAATTGCTCTTGGCTGACCCCTACTGGCCTAAGACTTTCAGTACAGAGAAAGGCAACAACTGTAATTTTTAAAATGCCCCCCAAAGAGGCAAAATATTTGGTTCCGATTTTGTATTTATCACTTGCTAGCTATATGATCTTGCACAAAGCCATGTACCCTCCCAGGTCCTAAATTTCCTTATTTGTATAATGGGAGAGCAGGTATGGATTAATAGCTTCTCTAGCCAGGCCAGATAATATTTTAAGATTTCTAAGATTCGTTGACTTTGAAGCCTGCCATTACTCCCCAAAGCAAATGTAGGATGAGGTGAAAAAGAGGAGGATTCCTAAAAGTATATTGATGGTCACCCTTCATTTAAGCTTTCAATTCTAATTTAAGATAGAAATAATTTTGAAGGTAAAAGAAAAGATACCAAGTACTTTTTTGAACAGAGGTGTTGGAGAATCTTGAGAATCCCTTGGACTGCAAGGAGATCAAACCAGTCAATCCTAAAGGAAATCAATCCTGAATATTCATTGGAAGGACTGATGCTGAAGCTGAAGCTCCATTACTTTGGCCAGCTGATTCAAAGAACTGACTCATTGGAAAAAACCCTGATTCTGGGAAAGATTAAAGGCAGGAGGAGAAGGGGACAACAGAGGATAAGATGGTTGGATGGCACACTGACTTAATGGACATGAGTTTGAGCAAGCTCCAGGAGTTGATGATGGACAGGGAAGCCTGGCGTGCTGCAGTCCATGAGGTTGCAAAGAGTTGGACATGACTGAACAACCGAACTGAACTGAACATTCTTAAAAAGGAGATGGGACTCTTCTACAGACCATTTTGACATTAGAGAAGAAACTAAATCCAGTTGTACAGGATGAAACTGATGAACATAGAAACAAGCCAGCAAAATTCAGTTGTTTCAGTGCATAAGATACACAGATCACATAGACATGGGTGTCTTATAACCTGTATACATTGGAAGCATCTGTAGCACTAACCTGGGAGGTGATGAGTGTCACTGATAAGAGCACAGACTCTGTATCCAGCCCACCTGGTCACAGAAACGGACTCCTCTCCTTATAGGCGGTATGACCAGAGACAGTCACATTAGCGAGACTAATCACACAGATTTTGTGTGACTCAGTTTCTCCAGGGGTTCGCCATGAGTACCACGCACACACACACACACATATACTTGCAGGTACAAGGCAAGTAAGCACTGCTTAAATGTTAGTTATCATTACCATAGAAGAATGTCCCTTATAAAAGGTTTTTGGAAAACTACCACTCTGAAATTAAAAAAAAAAAAAAGACTTTCAAAATAGCATTTACTTAGCCCATCAATTGCTTCCACAGGCAAAGTCAAAAAAAACAGGCAATGATTAAAATTTTCAATTTAAAATGAAGCTATAGAAACTAATGGATAGTTTTCCAAACTGAAATTCAGAGGTTTCCTTGCTAGTCTTATATATATATTTGTATTATAATCATGGTGACATGTACAAGGACAATTCCATTTTCTCCCTCCTACTGAGTGTTCTTTTGTCCACCATGAAATCTTGAATTCCCTTTAAGTCCCTTTCTCCTTAATCCTAGCTAATGTTCTGGTCTGCTACTGTTGCCCTTATCCCCACTTCTGTGATGTTTCCATACTTCAAGGCGGGCCACAGAATGGCTGGCATACAACTGGGAATCCTGCAAGGCTTGCCAAGTTAATGGTGATTAGCTGCTGCAGACAGGGGCCCAGACAGGTGTAGATAGTCCCAAACAATGGAGTCTAACATCCATCCACAAAAGCTTTCATCTTCAGAATATAACCTCTTGTGAGATATAACCAGAAGTCTCAAGGTAATTGCATTTTACTGGAATCAAACTTAACAAGTATTTTATAATTAAAGATCATGCTGGTTTCCTTTACCATCACCTGCAACTTAATCATGTACTTGAAGCTTCCCACAAATAGGCTCTTTAATATTTATCGAACATCCACAATTACCTTTACATTTTGTTTCTCTGGAAACACACTCGTTGGATTGGCTTCTAAGGACGTTGAAGGAGACCATTATTTCATTAAGGATGGAGGCAGAGAAATCATGATGCTATTACTAACACAAGTTTACATTTCTCAGCGCCTTTTCATTTACAAAATGTGTTCACATACATTATCTCATGTGATTCTCATGGAAGTCTGTGTCCAATTTGTCTTTCTTACTCTGTAGAATATAATATTCCCTATACCACTCCATAGGAGAAGGCAATGGCACCCTACTCCAGTACCCTCGCCTGGAAAATCCCATGGACAGAGAAGCCTGGTAGTCTGCAGTCCATGAGGTCGCTAAGAGTCGGGCATGACTGAGCGACATCACTTTCACGAATTGGAGAAGGAAATGGCAACCCACTCCAGTGTTCTTGCTTAGAGAATCTCAGGGACGGGGGAGCCTGGTGGGCTGCAGTCTATGGGGTCCCACAGAGTTGGATACGACTGAAGCGACTTAGCAGCAGCAGCATACCACTCCATAGGGAGACTGCTCTTTATCCCTCCCTTTTCTGACTTTTAATGTGTGCAAAACTTGAGGCGGCAAATCCCTAATTTGTAGAGAGGAAACTGTGTAACTTTTTTTCTGTGTTAACTTCCCTGTCAGCTGGAGCAGTCAAATCTTTTAAAAATTGGGCCTTTCGGAACAGTTAGCCTATTCCTGGATGAATGTCCAGACATTACATAGTTTTGGAAGCCTGCAACAGTGAATAAAGTTATCATGGGTGGCACATTTTGTAAGCCTTCTATTAGAGCAGACTTTGATGTCAGGCAGATAGATTCAGATCATCCTTGTTCTACTTCTGATACTACCTGGTGGATTTTGGAAAAGTTTCTTACCTTCTCTGGTCAGCAGCACAGCAGTGCTAAGCAAGTGCCATGTGAATAAATACTCTGTTTAAGGTAAAGGAATGTGCCTACTAAGGAAACACAGCCCGACAGGTCCTTCAGCTGCCTCTTCCAGGGGGACGTGTCCACTGAGAAATCCTAGAACTGCCACTGAGCCTCAGCATCCTTGTTCGTAAAATGAGAGGAATAATATCTATTTTATAAAGTAATTTTAAAGGGTTAACAAGCTGATTGCTTTCAAGTAGAGGCATAAAGAGGGTCATCTTGCAATTGTCATTAAGACAATTGTCTTTAAGCCTTTCTGTTCTAGGTATTTGAGGTTTTCAGACCATTTTCCACAGGGCTCAATCAACTTTTGCAGGGATCACGACACATTTAGAGGAGTTTGAATTTGTTTTCATTCTTTTCTTTGTATTCCTCTTGTACAAATACTCCTTTGCCCCCAACTTATGCCAGGCTTCATTCCCTGATGAGTTTAGTGCTAAGCGTGACTGGCACTGGAAAACTTTCTGGAACATTGCCTCCTATCTTTTTGTTCATAACCTCAAAAGTCACTAGAATTGGGAGATTCCTTCCTTTCTTCATAATATCAAAATCACCTCACTATAGGCTTTGTTTCTCAACTGTATGGCTACTTCAGGGCTTTTTTTGTGTGGTGTTTCCAAGTTCCAATTTCACATGATAAAGTAATCTTTCAGGAGATGTAACCCAGCACGGCTGATGCTTCTGCCCAATTCTGACTTCGAAAGGCTTTGTTTTTTTTTTTGTTTAATAATAATCCAGTTGCACTGTAATGTGGCAATGTTTTATGCCTAAAGACTAAACAAATACGGATGCTCTCGCCAGAAACTATGTTGATTTCCTTTTCGGAGCTCTTTAATGCTACTTTATGCAATTGTTATTAACAGTATATTTAAATGAATAGAAAAAAGATAGTAGGGGAAAATGTCTATGAGATGAAAGGGAGACGATAATTTGAGGATAAACATTCAAGCTTGAAGTATTAAAGTGAGATAACAATATGCCAGGATATTGGCTTTTTCTCTCACAAACTCATTCTCTAAATTAAGATCATATTTTATTTATTCAATATTGTGTTTACAGAGGATTCCTGAAACTGGCTCAGGGCTGGGACTGTTTGCTGATAGCAAAACAGGAGGTGTATGATGTCTGCCCCTTCTGGGGGAGGGCGGTCCGTATGAAATGAGCTTGCCAGACAATTGGGGGACAAACAATGGGGAGGCAGTCAATCAAAGCCATGGCTATCTAGAATGGACATCGTCTTCGTCTTGCTGGGGTGGTGCAGGTATCATAATGGAGCCTCTGTTCCTTTAAAATGCTGCTCAGATAATGGCCTGGCCTCCCACACATTCCGGGAGGGTGCCTCTAGCTTTACTGAAACCCTATCCTGACCACAGACCTTATTTCCCCTTGCAGCTTTGATACCCTGTCCAGCCAAGCTATCCTCGAGGGACGCACTTGCTGTTTCTTTCGACGCATTCCACAGCGGTGTTCGAAATTGCATTGAGAGCACCTGAGGACAGAAGTCCCCCTGCCTTCCTCACCCCTTCCCTCTCATCACACACAGATAGTGTCAGGGGTTTCATTAGTGAAGTTCTCTGATGTTCATCTATGGAGACAAGCTGGCAGTTTGCTGTGGCGCTAGAAAGCCACAAAAGGAGTTGGAAACTAGACGGTAACCGGGAAATTTTTTGCCAAGTGCTTTGTCCTTGCTACTGTCTGAGGCAGTGTGAGTCATTAGCAAGCCCGTGCTAATTGAATTTGATTTAATGTCAACACCGTCACCTTCACATAAAGTACACCAATAAAATCCCAACCCTGCTTGCTGTAATCATTAGACCCTGTTTTTCTCACACAAAAACTCAGCCTTTGAAGGATGTTGCATGAAGCTCTGGGAATACAATGCTTTCCTGGCCTTCCGTGGACAGAATACATTCAAGCACCCAAGTCATCATTTAGAGTGGAACCAGAATTGAATGGGAAAATCCACTTGTCCCAGTGACACTCACAAGTGGCTGATTGGCCCCTCATCGGTGTGGGATGTGCAGTCCCCTTTAAAACAGTTACACAGATCACGCTTGAATTCTTTACAAGATGTACCAGCTAATTAAATGTCCAAAATGGCACCTCAAACTCACTTCACAAAAAGGCCAATAGAGTTAAGATGTGGAAAAAGCACATTTAAAAACTTGCCAATTTTACAGTAATCGAAATACAGGAAAAACTTTTGTTACTTTTATCTCAATTTACGCATTTTAGAGATTGGGAAAAGCAGCGCTCCTCCTGACTGAATTATGAAAAGAATTTAATATGAAAGAGGTGAGATCTTGGTAATCTATAATCAAAAAATTCTGAAGGGTGAAAATTACTCCTTCAAATTCAGCTACAATTTGCTAATTTTTAAATAGTTATTCTATAAGCCATTTCCTCACGTTCTAAAAGTTCTTGTCCTGTGTGTCACATATATGAGGGGAAAATGGGGAATGTACTTTAGAAAGTGGCACTGGAACTTGTTTGAATTTAACCTTGTTATGTCACACCTGGATGAGAAAACATATGAGGTAATTAAGTGAAACCTACTGAGAAAAAAAGAGGATTTCAGCCGAATTTAGCTAATTAGTCCTAAGACTGGCCCCAAGGGTAGAAGGAAAAATATTCCAAGAGGTTTTTCCTTACTGGTTTTAATTTAGCTCTGGGTAACAGCAGCGTGATTCCACTGGTTTTGTATCTCGTTGCCCTCAAGATCACCCTTTTTTCCTCCTGTGACCTACACTTAAAGGATGATACCATCTCCTCATCAATTGCCAATGCCACCAGTGCAATAACCAGCTATCACTGTGGGGCATCTTTCTCGATGCATAGCAACGAGAGGTCTCTCAAAAATAGCCTGCACTGCAGTCCCTGGCACATCCCAGATTTCCCCACCAGGCTCAGGAAAATGACTCTCCATCCCTGTGCTTACTTCAAGACACTTTCTCAGTCAACTAAAGATTGCGTTTCCCAGGATTCTGGTCTTGGGACACAACTGACAATATTTTCTTTAATACCATGCCCATCACTCCTATTTTTCTTTTAAACCAGGGACAATCATCTTTGTAAATAAAATGTTTTCTGTGCTTCCCCGTCCTGTTTAAGTTAGCAGCTTGAATTTTAAAGAGAGAGAGAGATTTTTCACTTACAATCCTATGGCACAATGAGAGTTCCTCTGGGTAACTCGCTTTCACTGAACTAGCAAAAGTCCCAAGTTGATATCTCTGATGGAGATAGAGTAGAACTTCGAGATCCTTCCCCAAGGAGGGTGAGAGGATCCTGAGAGAGATCTGTGTTGTTCAGCATAATGGGAGGTGGGAACTGGGTAAGAGCCACTGGAGGGAGGGAGAGGTAGAGATGGGGATGGCTGAGAATAGCACCCAAAGGAATCATCACCTCTGAGCTCTGCTGGGGGAAGCTGGTTCAGCGAGTACTTACCATACCTGTGCTATAGGGGGCTGGGCTTCAGCCTTACCTTTCCTCCAAAAAACCCAGGGCAATCTTCCAGGCTGCAACCTTCCACTGCAGAACTGCAGGAGCAGGAAACTGAAAGCTGGTAACCAGCACTCTCATTTAAGGAATTTTCAATTTCAAAGTTTAATCAAAAATCACGTTACATTATGAACTGAAAAGGGAATTATGACAAAACATTTCTAAACCTTGGGTGATGTTATGTGCTCTGTGTAGTGTAGCTGTGAACTGTGCTCAGTCATGTCCAACTCTTTTGCGATACCATGAACTTGTAGTCTACCAGGCTCCTCTGTCTACAGAATTTTCCAGGCAGGAACACTGGAGTGGGTTGTATTTCATCTGCTAACATACCCATCTAGATAGATCATGAACCGAGAATTACATTAAAATATGCCTTTGTCTTGAACAACACTGTGTTGTTAATTATGTATTTTCATGCCTTGAGAAAAGAACTTATTTGGACTAATTCAAGGGCATCATATAAGGACCTTATAGCAAAAGTCTTTAATGAAAGTATACAAAACCTCCCTTGGTCCCATTATGACTGCAGAAGATAATTTTAAAGACAAATCTTATAAGCCTGAAAATCTAGACTGAATATCCTATACCAATTGTAGTGTCATTTTCCTTTCAACCACTCTCTTCAAACCAGAGATGGGTGTCATCAATCCTCACACCAGCAGAAACACAGAGCCCCCTGGAAACAACAAAGACATTCTATCGACTCAAAATAGTTTGTCACCTATTCTGAGATTAAATCATGCATCCTTTCATACGCTCAACTGAATTTATTCATCTTGTCATTTCAGGATTCAATAAAGCCTCTTTCAAATTAAAGAAATGAATCAAGAAGAGATTCAAATAAAGAATTCTTAAATGCTTACTAACAGTCTAACAATGATTTTAAAAGATTTATTCAAAACATCAGTAAGAAACATAATCAGTACCATAATTCACAGAGCTTCTAAATTTAAAATCCACAGTGTTGTTTTATAAAGTTCTTCAATGGTGGTCAGATTTTACGATATAAGTGGAATCATTTGTAATAGGAAGGAAACATATTCATAAGTAAACCTAGTGGGACTTGATGAACTAATTTGTAGATAACAGGCCAACATTTGCTTTTAAGATTAAAGGATATTTTTGCGGTCATGACAATGCCAAACATCATTCTTTGGGAGACCAAAAATTTATACTGGTTATAAATGTGTTAACACTAGTAGACCAATTGGATATTTATGTGTTTTAATTCAAAATGCACTCTAAGAGTTATTCTCAATCAGGTTTTAAAACATAAATGCTGGAACTAGCACTATTACAATAATAAAGACAATTGAATTTTCAAAATGTTCTCAGTTATTAAATATGAGTTGCCTTCACCCTAAGTGCCTTGTGAAATTCTTAACATCAGATATCAGGTTTAAAATGTTGTTTCACTCAACACATACCAAGGAAGTGCCACTCCTGGTTCCTGAAAGAGGAGTGGGAAAAAAAAATCTTACAAATATGTACCAACTTTAAAAAGCTTACCATACAATTGCAAATCAAATAAGAGCAATATCAAAACTAGTTGGGTTTTTGTTTCCTCTTACCTTTCTCCTTTAAGTAAAAAATTAAGCCAAGTGAGTAAATAAAGACACGTCCACATTGCTAGTATATAATAAAGTGGATTATTTCATGTGGAAAAACAACCATAGCAATTCAACATTAACTTCCCTCAAGGATTTTCTGCCCCTGACCTCTGTGCATAAAATGGCATGTCAAATAATCACACCACAGAACAGGTGATGAAACAAAAAACCTGCTTGTCTCTTAAGTAAATGATAACTCGGACCACCTCAGCAGTTAACACACACTACAAAGAGAAGCATAAAAGTGGTTTAGCAAGAATTCAAAAGGTATGAGGAAATGAAACAAAAGCCTCTATGAGTCAACGGCCTCAAATACAATACAATGATCCCCACATCTGCATCTCTGGAAAAATGATAGGGCAAGTGTGTGCAAAACAAAATGACTTAAGGCATCCTTAACAAAGAACGATGTGCTAACCTCCACAGATCCAGGAAGTATGGCATCCTTTCTTTCATCCTCGTGGGGCTCCGGAGATCTTAGCTCAAAGAGTGGAACCCAAGTACTGCCTGCAAGTCCTCACCAACAGCCATTGCACCCTGTGCACGGTGGGTGGGCTGGTGATCAGAGAATTAAGGAGGTGATGGATCAGACACTTGAGAAGAAAAGCTACAATAAACACAAGACATTCCTGGGCTCCAGCCAGCACAGAACAGCTATGATGAACAGTGGGGGAAATGATGATGGTTCAGGTAACTTGGTCACCAACCCCCGGCAAAAGCTGACATGATAATTGGTTTAAAAGCCAATTCGGTCAAAAAAGAATGTGCACAGTTATTGTGTCAACTACAAGTAAATTTGGTGTGATGCTATTCCCTTACTGCCCTGTCTCCCCATCCACCTAACTGCACAAGATAAATTCAGAGTGATTTAGTAAGAAGTTAAGAAAACACATTTCCAACAACTAAGAATTCCTTGAAGCAATCTTGATTTTGTGCCATTCCTTGGCACAAAAATCGAAATACAACCTGACAAACTTATATGTTTGAGAAACAAAGAAACACTGCAAAATACACAAAAGCCAGGCCTTATATTTTTATAATGTATTACAAAAGCCGTATCATGCTGACAGTAGAAAATAAAACACAGACAAGCAAAAAGCAGGCATCAAAATGCAAATTGGGGAGGAAAAATAAGCAAAGTAACCAAAACATGATTAAACTAAACTTTTGTCATCTAGATTCTTCCTTATCTTGATTTTGTGCCATTCCTTGGCACAAAAATCGAAATACAACCTGACAAACTTATATGTTTGAGAAACAAAGAAACACTGCAAAATACACAAAAGCCAGGCCTTATATTTTTATAATGTATTACAAAAGCCGTATCATGCTGACAGTAGAAAATAAAACACAGACAAGCAAAAAGCAGGCATCAAAATGCAAATTGGGGAGGAAAAATAAGCAAAGTAACCAAAACATGATTAAACTAAACTTTTGTCATCTAGATTCTTCCTCATGCATAAATATTCAGAGACTATGATATTTTCTATAAACATAGAATATTATATTTTTATACTATGGTTTAGTATAGTATCATCATTGGAGAAGGAAATGGCAACCCACTCCAGTGTTCTTGCCTGGAGAATCCCAGAGACGGGGGAGCCTGGTGGGCTGCCGTCTATGGGGTCACACAGAGTCAGACACGACTGAAGAGACTTAGCAGCATGCTATGGTTTACATACATAATAAAGTATCAGACTTTATTATATTCCAAGGGATCTTCCCAACTCAAGGATCAAACCCAGGTCTCCCACATTGTAAACAGATTCTTTACCAGCTAAGCCACCAGGGAAGCCCAGGAATACTTGAGTGTGTATCCTTACCTTCTCCAGCAGACCACCTCAATCTAGGAATCGAACTCGGGTCTCCTGCATTGCAAGAAGATTCTTTATCAGCTGAGCTACCAGTTCAGTCACTCAGTCGTGTCTGACTCTTTGAAACCCCATGAATCCCAACACGCCAGCCCTATTTGTCTATCACCAACTCCCAGAGTCTACTCAAACTCACGTCCATTGAAGTGATGCCATCCAGCCATCTTATCCTCTGTCGTTCCCTTCTCCTCCTTCCGCCAATCCCTCCCAGCACCAAGGTCTTTTCCAATGAGTCAACTCTTCACATGAGGTGCCCAAAGTATTGGAGTTTCAGCTTTGGCATCATTCCTTCCAATGAATACCCAGGACTGATCTCCTTTAGGATGGACCGATTGGACCTCCTTGCAGTCCAAGGGACTCACAAGAGTCTTCTCCAACACCACAGTTCAAAAGCATCAATTCTTCAGCGCTCAGCTTTCTTTATAGTCCAACTCTCATATCCATACATGGCCATTGGAAAAATCATAGCCTTGACTAGACGGACCTTTGTTGGCAAAGTAATGTCTCTGCTTTTGAATATACTATCTAGGTTGGTCATAACTTTTCTTCCAAAGAGTAAGCGTCTTTTAATTTCATGGCTGCAGTCACCATCTGCAGTGATTTTGGAGCCCAAAAAAATAAAGTCTGACACTGTTTCCACTGTTTCCCCATCTGTTTGCCATAAAGTGATGGGACCAGATGCCATGATCTTTGTTTTCTGAATGTTGAGCTTTAAGCCAACTCTCCTCTTTCACTTTTATCAAGAGGCTTTTTAGTTCCTCTTCACTTTCTGCCATAAGGGTAGTGTCATCTCCATATCTGAGGTTATTGATATTTCTCCTGGCAATCTTGATTCCAGCTTGTGTTTCTTCCAGCCCAGCATTTCTCATGATGTACTCTGCATATAAGTTAAATAAGCAGGGTGACAATATACAGCCTCGACATACTCCTTTTCCTATTTGGAACCAGTCTGTTGTTGTATGTCCGTTCTAAATATTGATTCCTGACCTGCATATAGGTTTCTCAAAAGGTAGGTTAGGTGGTCTGGTATTCCAATCTCTTTCAGAATTTTCCACATTTTATTGTGATCCACACAGTCAAAGGCTTTGGCATAGTCAATAAAGCAGAAATAGATGTTTTTCTGGAACTCTCTTGCTTCTTCCATGATCCAGTGGATGTTGGCAATTTGATCTCTGGTTCCTCTGCCTTTTAAAAATACAGCTTAAAAATCTGGAAGTTAACAGTTCATGTATTGCTGAAGCCTGGCTTGGAGAATGTTGAGCATTACTTTACTAGCATGTGAGATGAGTGCAATTGTGTGGTAGTTTGAGCAGTCTTTGGCATTGCCTTTCTTTGGGACTGGAACGAAAACTGACCTTTTCCAGTCCTGTGGCCACTGCTGCATTTTCCAAATTTGCTGGCATATTGAGTGCAGCACTTTCACAGCATCATCTTCCAAGATTTGAAATAGCTCACCTGGATTTCCATCACCTCCACTAGCTTTGTTCGTAGTGATGCTTTCTAAGGCCCACTTGACTTCACATTCCAGGGTGTCTGGCTTTAGGTAAGTGATCACATCATCGTGATTATCTGGGTCATGAAGATCTTTTATGTACAGTTCTTCTGTGTATTCTTGCCACCTCTTCTTAATGTCTTCTGCTTCTGTTAGGTCCATAGCATTTCTGTCCTTTATCGAGCCCATATTTGCATGAAATGTTCCCTTGGTATCTCTAATCTTCTTGAAGAGATCTCTAATCTTTCCCATTCTGTTCTTTCCCTCTATTTCTTTGCATTGATCACTGAGGAAGGCTTTCTTATCTCTCCTTGCTATTCTTAGGAACTCTGCATTCAAACGGAAATATCTCCTTTTCTCCTTTGCTTTTCACTTCTCATCTTTTCATAGCTATTTGTAAGGCCTCCTCTGACAGTCATTTTGCTTTTTTGCATTTCTTTTCCATGGGGATGGTTTTGATCCCTGTCTCCTGTATAATGTCATGAACCTCCATCCATAGTTCTACAGGCACTCTATCTATCAGATCTAGACCCTTAAATCTATTTCTCACTTCCACTGTATAATCATAAGGGATTTGATTTAGGTCATACCAGAATGGTCTAGTGGTTTTCCCTACTTTCTTCAATTTAAGTCTGAATTTGGCAATAAGGAGTTCATGATCTGAGCCACAGTCATCTCCCGGTCTTGTTTTTGCTGATTGCATAGAGCTTCTCCATATTTGGCTGCAAAGAATATAATCAATCTGATTTTGGTGTTGACCATCTGGTGATGTTGATGTGTAGAGTCTTCTCTTGTGTTGTTGGAAGAGGGTGTTTGCTATGACCAGTGTGTTCTCTTGGTAAAACTCTATTAACCTTTGCCCTGCTTCATTCTGTACTCCAAGGCAAATTTGCCTATTACTCCAGGAATCTCTTGCCTTCCTACTTTTGCATTCTAGTCCCCTATAATGAAAAGGACATCTTTTTTGGGTGTTAGTTCTAAAAGGTCTTGTAGGTCTTCATAGAACCGTCCAATTTCAGCTTCTTAAGCATTACTGGTTGGAGCATAGGCTTGGATTACTGTGATATTGAATGGTTTGCCTTGGAAACAAACAGAGCTCATTCTATCATTTTTGAGATTGCATCCAAGTACTGCACTGCGGACTCTTGTTGACCATGATGGCCAGTCCATTTCTTCTAAGGGATTCCTGCCCACAGTAGTAGATATAATGGTTATCTGATTTAAATTCACCCATTCCAGCCCATTTTAGTTTGCTGATTCCCAGAATATTGACTTTCACTCTTGCCATCTCCTGTTTGACCACTTCCAATTTGTCTTGATTCATGGACCTAACATTCCAGGTTCCTATGCAATATTGCTCTTTATAGCATCAGACCTTGCTTCTATCACCAGTCACATCCACAGTTGGATTGTTTTTGCCTTGCTCCATCCCTTCATTCTTTCTGGAGTTATTTCTCCACTGATCTCCAGTAGCATATTGGGCACCTAACAACCTGGGGAGTTCCTCTTTCAGTGCCCTAGCTTTTTGCCTTTGTATACTGTTCATGAGGTTCTCAAGGCAAGAATACCTAAGTAGTTTGCCATTCCCTTCTCCAGTGGACCACATTCTGTCAGACCTCTCCACCATGACCCACCCATCTTGGGTGGCCCCACCCAGCATGGCTTAGTTTCATTGAGTTAGACACTCCATGCCTGAAGTCAGGGGCAGAGGCCAAGAGGAGCAACCCCACGTCCAAGGAGTAGCAGCTGTGCAGGCACAGGAGGGCCGAGAGGAGCTACTCCACATTCAAGGTCAGGAAGGGTGGCCATGAGGAGATACCCCTCGTCCAAGGTAAGGAGCAGCAGCTGCACTTTGCTGGAGCAGCTATGAAGTGATACCCCACGTCCAGGGTAAGAGAAACTCAAGTAAGCAGTAGGTGTTGCAAGAGGGCATCAGAGGGCAGACACACCAAGCTACCAGGGAAGCCAATATATTTTATGTAAACTAGCATATCATATTTTTATACTATGGTTTACACACACAATAATGTATCTGACAATTAAGTTATTCCAATTTTGCAATATGATGAATAGTACAGAGCAGACAGATGGGATGAAAGTTACTAAGCAAAATAATGCAAAAATGTCAAAAAATATGAAGTGGACAAAAGAAGTTTTGCAGAACACATGAGAGGTTAACAAAATTAGTGAATCAGAAAATTCTAATGGTTGAAGAGCTTCACTTTAAACCAAATTGTCATTTAAATCTGTTTATCTACTTGCTTTGAGCCCAAATATTTTTAATCAATACATGTGCTATGAAGAGTTTGGTGTGTATCACTATGGGCTATTTACATAGATTTGTTACATAAATGATGGTTAAATATTAGACTAATGTACTCATCTCCCATGACTGCTGTAAAAATTTACCACAAACTTGGTAGCTTAAAGCAACAGAATGCTATTCTCTCACAGTTCTAGAGGCTGGAAGTCTGCACTCCCCCAGAGGTTCCAGGGGAAAATCCGTCCCTTGCCTTTTCTGCCTTTTTGCCAGCATCCCTTGGTTTGTGGCCCCATCACTCCAATATCACTGTCTCCCTTGAGAAACTTCAGTTCTGCTCTTGACTGATTAGATCTGCTTCCCTTCAGACAAGCCAGGTTTGCCCATATTAAAGAGCCTTAATTTAATCACACCTGCAAAGACCCTGTTTTCAGATATAATAACATTTACCTGTTTTAGTTATTAAGATCTGATAACCTGGTGGGGAACACTTTTCAATCTACTATACCGAGTAGATTCTTAGAAATTCTTGAAATCTACCTAGTAGATTCATAGAAATTCTTCTAAAACTGTCTTGAATTGACCTACTTCTTCTTACTGGAACTATATTAGTCCCCATTTTCTATATCTATGCTAATTATGCAAATCATGGGCCTCTTCTTTAAATGACTTGCTACTGCCCCATTTGAAAATATCATAGGATTACCTACCCAGCTGAAATAAATCCTTATTGACTCTAGTTCCTGTTCACTGCTTGGTCTTCCTGTGCCTCCATATGTGGGGTAAGACTGAGAGACATCCTTTTTCATATTGCTCACATCCAATTGACCCCTGGGCATTGCTGTTACTTTCTTAGTTCATTTCAAATTAGACGCCCTCTCCCGTTCCCAACTCTGAATGTCCCTGCTTCGGAAGGAGTGGGGCTGTGGGGCTCAGCTGGCCTCCAGCCATGCTCTGCCCTCCACCTCCCATTCTCATTCTGCTGTCGGAGTGACATTCCTAAAATGTCACTGAACACCTTGCTTCCCTTGAATGACGCTCAGACAACTCTCAGATTCAAGTCCAAATAGGACAGACATACAAGACACATTTTGATTTGGCCTCTACCTACGCCTGCACCCTCATTTATTAGTTCTATCCCATCCCCTCCATCTGTTCTAAGCAGTCAACTAATGTCAGTTTTCTCATGTTTTGGAACATGTTCCAAGTTGCTGCCTTAGGAGGCCGAACAACTAGACAACTCTTGTTCCTCCTCCAGAATTTGGCCAAGAGAGCATCTTGTTTACTCTTTAAATAGATAAATTTTATACAGTAATATGTGAATCATATCTCAATAAACGGTTATTAAAATAAGAATTCATCCCTTTCAATGATGTCCTATTTATCATCATATACATCTCTGCCAACTTTGCAAGCCTCCTCCATCCCTACCTCCTGTCTCACTCCAGAACATTTTATACAATGTTTCTGTCTATTGGTACGTCTGACTCCTTGAGGGCACAACCATGACAAATTCATGATTTTCTCCTCAATTAATATAATGTCTGGCACAAAGCAGACAGTAGAAGCTTATTGAATCAATGACTAAAAGATTATAAGTCTTAAACACAGTGATATATGGTTGAAACAAATGCTAATAAATCCAGCAAGTGGTAGAACTGAGTTTGTTACCTGGATTGAAGTTAACTGAGAATATTTGCCACTCAGGAAGTCAATTACCCTTAGGACTAAAGTACTCTTATGTGAAATGAATCGCCAGTCCAGGTTCAATGCATGATACAGGGTGCTTGGGGCTGGTGCACTGGGATGACCCAGAGGGATGGGATGGGGAGGGAGGTGGGAAGGGGTTCAGGATGGGGAACACATGTACACCCATGGCAGATTCAAGTCAATGTATGGCAAAACCAATACAATATTACAAAGTAATTAGCCTCCAATTAAAATAAATAAATTTTAAAATAAAAAATAAATACTCTTAGGATTGATCAGTACTAGCCTTTAAGTCTCAAAGAACAGGCCTGTGCATGCAGTTGTACTTTAAAGCAACATCATCATTTCCCAGTAAAATATATCTTTTATCCTCAATTTTAATTCCAAGAGTTAGTGCCCATATTTATCAATGTTTGCAGGGATGAATCACCATCCTGCTTCTACAAGCTGTGTTTAATTAGCTTTAAAGAGTTTATATAAGCTCTCTGTCCTTCCTACTTAAGCACTACTAATTTTCTTGGCTGCCATATTTATAGAACAAATAAAGTGAACACATTTCTTTTAGTGGGGACAAAAATCTTCATCACAAATACTTAAAACCAGCATCACACACAACAGAGGAGTCTTCATTTCTTTGCATCACAAAACCTAATACAATTTTTTTTCCTGTTTTTCAAAGTTTTTTCACACACACACAAAATATCTGATCTTTGCCAAAAATCAATCTTCATGGGATATATTTCTAAAAACCGAAGTTTCAGTGACTGGCAAAATAACAGAAAAACATAATGATATACATTCTTAATTGGAAGAGAATACAGACCAGATAACGTGGGCAAACTTTAGATATTTAATCTTCTAATTGCTTTCCCAACAGAGTGCATCTCCTGGTGCAGCAAACCTTGCTTCCTTCCCACCAGTCAGCAGGAAGGACAGAGGAGTTAGAGAAAAAGGGTTAAGTGATCTTTCCTTGCCTTCTCTGAACTGATGGCACAGGGCAGAGGAGGGATGAAGTCCCGCTCTGAAACTGCCAGGTTTCTATCTGCTGGTTTAGGAGGAAAGGTTAAACCTAAATACCTTGGATTCACTGCCATGATTCCTTGTCATATCAAGCACCTGCTTGTCATTTTTGTGATATAGATTCATTCATTACATAAATTTCCTGTTAGCAAAACCTTACCCAGTTTGTAAAAGAAGGTTGACTATTTTAATACTTTACAGCATTCCACAGTTCGTACACATCTGGGAGGAGAAGAGGAGAACTTAAATAGTCAAAGGATTTCATGACGGATGAAGAACATCATCCTTTAGAACTGAATCCAGAAGGTACTACTCACAGGTTCTCCTCGAGATCCATCCTGCCCCGGAGCACCTGGAGGTCCTGCTTCTCCCTTTTAATGATAAAAAGAAACAGAGAACGCCATTTGCGGGTATGCTCACTAAAATAGTAATATGCAACATTACCAGCTTCCCCAGGGGCTCAGTTGGTAAAGAATCCGCCTGCAATGCGGGAGACCTGGGTTCGATCCCTGGGTTGGGAAGATCCTCTGGAAGAGGGCATGACAACCCACTCCAGTATTCTGGCCTGGAGAATCCCCATGGACAGAGTAGACTGGAGGGCTACAGTCCACGGGGTCGCCAAGAGTTGGACACGACTGAGAAACTAAGCACACAGCATATATATACTAAAGGACATTAGAGACAATTAAAATTACCTCTGGATTTCTTTCCTCATTATAGTTAATTTACAATGCTGTATTAGTTTCAGGTGTACAGCAAAGTGATTCAGTCACACGTACATATGCAGGCATATATATACATATAGTTTTTGAGTTTTTTTCCATTATAGTTTATTACAAGATATTGAATATAGTTCCTTGTGCTATACAATAGGTCCTTATTGTCTGGATTATTGATTGATGTCAACTTTTCCTGACATCAAATGACTCATTCTCAAATCCATAAGGTGACTGTATAAACATCAAACCTATATATGACAAAAGATAATTGAGTAGTTATAACTGGGATCATGTATACTCATTCTTATGAGAACAGGATGATTCTGTCTTCAAAGTACATGTGACTTATATTTACATCAGTCCTTTTCATAGTTTACTTTTACTTTAAAATTGATCACCTTCTTGGATATGTGACCTTACCTCTCAAGAGTTGCATTTTAAAATCAAAACAAAGCTTTCATTAAGAATGTAGTTTCCATAGGTTATTACTTGAAATTATTCAGCACTTTAATCTGGTGTTAGTTTAAAATAAACATATAAATGTGTATTTTAGGTAGCTGTTAAAATTATAATAGTTTTCAGTTATATATCTTTAAATTATTCTGCTCAAATTATTTGTGCACCTTATTTTACATCCACTTTCTGGCATGCTATAAGTTTTTCCCAAATGAATCCATTGCTAGCATGTAAAAACATATCATGACATTATGCTTACCAAAAAATAAGTATTAGCTGAATTTAATCCTAAAAGGTATAATATCCACCATCAATATGACCATAAAACTGTCTGGACAAAAATATAGGGCAGTTGGGAAAAGTCCCTTGAAATAGATGTTTTAGGCTTCTTAAAACCTATTGGTCATAAAGAGCCATGAGGTTGTATGTCTGTTTGGCAAAATATTATGCCTTAACAACCGAAGTTCTCTGCAAACAATTATGCCACACGTGAATTGTACCAGAGTACATTTCATTGGACATGAGAGCAAAAGAGAAAGTAAAACCAAAATGAAAATATTTTTCTTCTAAATAACTCACATATCTGAGTCCAGGTAAGTTTAAAAGGTTGGGTCAGGGGGGAAGTCTCAGAATACATGTATTAAAGCACGTGTCAACATCATTTTCCATAGTTCCATATCCTAATGAACTCCCCAGATTGTAAAAAATGAACCACAGAGAGAAGAACCAATAACACTTGACTAACACAATCACCCTTAGAAAAAAATCCAACCATATCACATTATATAAACACTGCTTCTCCCACTTTTATGAATTCTTGCATTTCATCAGCACAGTGAAATACCAACTACAGCCAATATTTCATCTGTTCCAGTTTTATTTACAAACACTAGATGACAGTTGAGAATAGAAGGGGGCAAAAGATAATGTTTTCCTGTAAATTAACCAAATTAGAGATCAGGAGGGTCCTACCGACCCAACAGTTCTACAGAAAAGTTTATAAAAATACCAAAGAGAAACAAAAATGGCTGTGAGATTCACAAAAGCTACAAGTTCAAAAGCCTGAAAAGTTAGAGAAAATAACTATGGCAAGTTCTGACACAAGGCAAGTACTGCCAAGGATGAAAATAACTATGGCAAGTTCTGACAAGGGTCAGTACTGCAGCTTTGGGCAGGAAAAAGCTCTTTGCAGCAAAGAGCTCTCAGCAAGATGTCCCTTTGTCTTGATGCTAACCTTAAACCAGGAACTCTGTGTTCTACTTATCTCCAGTCCTAACACACTTTTCAGATCTTTGGATCACACACTATTTTGCCTAATTTTTTGATTCTTTCTGGAGATGAAAGAAGTATAATAGAAATGAAGAATAAGCATTTGACAGATGATCAGATACCTTCCTCAGCTTCTGGTTCAGTAACCTTCCAAATGGTGGGAACCAGACAAGATATAAAGAAAGATTATGAGGAGTCAACAAGCCTGCACTCAAGCTGGCAGGCAGAGGGGATAGCAAGGACTCTGACCCCCATTGCAATGATTAACTGATATTACTTCCCACTTCTTTTTTTTTAAATTTTACTTTATTTTACTTTACAATACTGTGTTAGTTTTGCCATACATCAACATGGCTGAGCAGAATCTTCAGAGATGTTTTTGGGAGACACAAGTTCACCTTCTCCCTAGACAGCTGGCATTCTGATTAAATGCGACTTTCCTCTCCACCAACATTTGTGAGTATTGATTTTGTAAAAGTTGAGCAGCAGGACCCAATATGATCATGTCAGGAGGAACCACCCATGTCAGTGGTTCTCAAGGATGGTCCCTACTCAAGCCAGATCAGCTTCACCTCACTTGGGAACTTCTCCAAAATGCAAAATTTTGGCCCTGCTACAAACCCATTGAGTCAGAAATTCTGGATGATGGGGCCCAGAAATTTATGTGAACAGCTAATTCTGATGATTTGAGAACCATGGCAGACTTGTGAGTCATTAGGTAACTTAACTTCCACCACTTCCAGGTATTATCATATGTGATTGTCATACTGAAGCAAATCCGCAATTTAGATCATCTATATATAAATCAAAGGGGGCAGGAGAGTTGTCCATCAGTTGTTGTTCAGTTGCTCAGTCATGTCCAACTTTTTGCAACCCCATGGACTGTAGTACGCCAGATTTCCCTGTAGTTCACCATCTCCCAGAGAAGCTGAAACTCCAATACTTTGGACACCTGATAGGAAGAGTCAACTCAATGGAAAAGACCCTGATGCAGGTAAAAATTGAAGGCAGGAGGGGAAGGAGACAGTGGAGAATGAGATGGTTGGATGGCATCACTGACTCAATGGACACGAGTCTGAGCAAGCTCTGGGAGATGGTGACGGACAGGGAAGCCTGGTGTGCTGCAGTCCATGGGGTCGCAAAGAGTCAGAAATAAATGAGTGAACAACAACAGCAACATATTCACTGAGTCAGTGATGCCATTCACCATCTCATCCTCTGTCATCCCCGCTCCTCCTGCCTTCAATCTTCCCCAGCATCAGGATCTTTTCCAAAGAATAGGCTCTTCCCATTAAGTGGCCAAAGTATTGGAGCCTCAGCTTCAGCATCAGTCCTTCTAATGAATATTCAGGACTGATTTACTTTAGAATTAACTGGTTTGATCTCCGTGCAGTCCAAGAGATGCTCAAGAGTCTTCTCCAGCACCACAGTTCAAAAGCATGAATTCCTCAGTGCTCAACCATCTTTATGGTCCAACTCTTGCATCCTTACATGACTGCTGGAAAAACCATAGATTTGACTAGATGGACCTTTGTTGGCAAAGTAATATCTCTACTTTTTAGCACTTTTCTTCCAAAGAGCAAGAGTCTTTTAATTTCCTGGCTGCAGTTACCATCCACAGTGATTTTGGGCCCAAGAAAATAAAATCTGTCACTGTTCACACTTTTTCGCCATTTATTTGCCATGAAGTGATGGGATCAGATGCCATGATCTTAGTTTTTTGAATGTTGAGTTTTAAGACAGCTTTTCACTCTCTTCTTCCATCTTCATCAAGAGGCTGTTTGGTTCCTCTTTGTCTTCTCCCATAACAGTGGTGTCATCTGCATATCTGAGGTTATTGATATTTCTCCCAGCAATCTTGATTCCAGCTTATGATTCATCCAGCCTAGCATTTTGCATGATGTACTCTGCAAATAAGTTAAATAAGCAGGGTGACAACATATAGCCTTGACATACTCCTTTCCCAATTTTGAACCAGTCCATTGTTTCATGTCCGATTCTAACTGTTGCTTCTTGTCTTGCATACAGGTTTGTCCAACAGTGAGAACAACTAATTTGGGATTACATGACCAATTTGGTTGGTAAAGACCTCCCCTTTTATTACTTTGATCATTAACTGCATATTAATATGTTACTCTGATTAAGAGGTATTAAAAAAAAGTCACCATCAGCAACGTATATCAGTAATGAAGTGCCACCATTACTTGAAAATTTAATTTCTTCTTATTCTTTGTACTTCTTGTTAAGAGTGATAATCAGAAGGATACAGAATCATATGAATAAAACAGCATCTACTCTTTATAACGTATAGCAGAGATTCTCCAACTCTAGCTGCATCAGAATCATCTGGAGCGTTAGATAAACTGCAGATGGTGGACCCCACTCCAGAGTTTCTAATGCAACAGGTGCTGACACTGCTGGTCTTGCAACCACACTCTGAGAACCACACTCGTTCTAACCCAGATCTCAAGGAAGAGACTCTACACCCTTTCTGCACGTACCCACCCATGCCTGGTGAACCGCATGGCTTTGTCTGGCTTTGTCCTTGGCACTGAGCTTTCTAATGGCCAGATTGTTCAGCAACTGTCTCATTTATGTAGGCACTGATTTCCTGGCTTTCATTCTTTAAAGGATAGAAACACATCCTATAGGGTTTTTTCAATCACCCAGAATGCTTAGAATTGCACTGAACATAATATAAGACTCTATGTACAACTGCTGGAGGACATCAAGGTAGGCCAAATGGATGATTTATTCTCAAATGCTCAATTTTGGGAAGATAATGGAAATGGGATAGAGTTATTTGTGGACAGAGCTATTTGCAAGTGAAATGGGATACAGCTATTTGCAAAAGGAAATGGGATCGAGCATCTGTGGACAGAACTATTGCAAATGCTGTCGGAAGATGATGCAGGGTTAATTACGACAAGATCATGGCCAGTAATCTTGACCCAGGAATGATCTCTTCACTGTTTCAAAATTTTTTCATTGGGAGACGAAAGGAGGATTTCTGCTTACTTATCTTCCATAAAATTTTCCAATGCTATACCCAACTAGTGTATGAAATTCAGTACTGCATCCAGAACTTAATTTCATCACTTGATTCCTTTCATGATCTGGAGATCCTGGTATATACCAATATGTTTGGCTGGTAGGAAAAAAGGCATGTCGCATGTCTCAACCTCTAATTTATCATTTTGCTATTCTATTATTAATTCCTTCCGGATATAAGATAAATAGAAAATGTCATGCTAAACATTATTCCTCAATCCAGTCTCTGCAGCTAATGTCAAAGATGATTTATTCTATAGCAAACCAGTTATTTTTAAAAAGTAAATTTAACCAAAAACTGAGATGTGAAACTTGCATTGCATGTGTATTTCCTTTCATGTGGTGGTCTTTGGTACTTACCGACAAAAATGAAAGCATGAGGTGTAATTTAGTATGTGGCCATTGCAACCCTCAAAATCTGGTGGAAGGTGTGTGGCCATGAAAATATAATTTAACTTTGAAGAAGATCCTTACTTTGTTATTAAACACTATAATTTACCTTTGATCTTATCACATGGTTTATTCTTAGTATGTAAACAAAATTCTAGTATGCCAGAGAATATATTAAAGATGTAAGACTGGGTAAGCTCCTCCTGGTTAACCAAATAAACATAAGAAATTTGAAGACATCATGCGTAAAGGAATCACACAAAGTAGGCCTGAAATTCAGGCTGTGCCATGTAAAGGACTGTGTACTTTGGAGTAAATGCTTTAATTGCTCTTAATTTGAAAATGATATTGATATTCTCAACTTCATAGATTTTTCTTTTTAGGAAAATTAAATAATAGTCTTTGTGAAAGTGCCTTGAACATCTCTAGAAACAGAAGCGAAGATCCAGGAAAGTTAGCTACTCTACTGACATCAAAAGGTTTGGAGTTTTAACAGTTCTTTAACTATTATGATTTGTTTCAGGCTACACTATTTTCAAATAATAAGTTATTTTTCATTTGCTATGGTTTGGCATTATAATTTAGGAAAAATGAATTACTTTTTAAGTGCTTGGAAAACAAGCACATTGATTATTTCATTGTTTCTAGGGGCCAGAAGTCTGGGCATGGCTTTACTGATTTATCTGTGTGTGTGGACGAATGCTAAGTCCCTGCAGTCGTGTTCAACTCTGTGCGACACTGTGGACTGTAGCCCATCGGGCTCCTCTGTCCATGGGAGTCTCCAGGCAAGAACACTGGAGTGGGTTGCCATGCCCTCCTCCAGAGGATCTTCCTGACCCAGGGGTTGAACCCACATCTTTTATGTCTCCTGAATTGACAGGTGGGTTCCTTACCACCAATGCCACCTGTGGAAGCCCAGTTCTCTGCATAGGGTCTTACAAAGTGGTAACCAGGAGGTCTGCTGGGTTGTGTTCTCATCCAGAGGCCTGACTGCAAAAGTATCTACATCCACATTAACTCACTTTGTTGTCAGAACTGAGCAAGTAGGCTCTAAATGGAGCCCCTCATAACATCCCATCATTACAGGAGTGACACCTATTGGTTAGAAGCAAGTCATAGGTCCCAGGCACATTCAAAAGTAAGGAATTTAAAAAGACATGAGCACCAGCAGGTGGGGAGCACTTTCAAGTCTTCCTGCCCCAATTACCACCTATAAGGGTGGTACTATTTGCCTGGATACGAACAATATATGAAATGTCTGTTTACTCACAGCCTTGACAAGAAGATTGGATTTTTAACTCAAGCTTTTGAACTTTGGTCAATTGGTGAGTAATTGTACCTTGGTATAGCTCAATTTGTATTTCTCTTATTATGAGTGAAGTTGAACATCTCTGTACATTTAAGGGCCACTTTACACCCTGTTTTGTCTTTAAGAATTATATATTCATGTCTTTTCCCCTCATCTATGTATTTATATTTATTGAAATATAATTGATTTACAATATTATAACTCAAATAACTTGTGATTAGACAGTGGAAGTGATGAATAGATTTGAGGGATTAGATCTGGTAGGCAGAAGCCTGGGGAACTATGGATGGAGGTTTGTAACATTGTACAGCAAGCAGTGACTAAAATCATCCCCAAGAAAATTAAATGCAAGAAGGCAAAGTGCCTGTCTGAAGAGGCCCCACAAATAGCTGAAAAAAGAAGGGAAATGAAAGGCAAGGGAGAAAGGGAAAGATATTCCCAGCTGAATTCAGAGTGCCAAAGAAGGGCAAGGAGAGACAAGAAGTCCTTCTTAAGTGGAAAATCCAAGGAAATAGAGGAAAAAAATAGAATGGGATAAACTAGAGATCTCTTCAAGAAAATTAGAGATACAAAGGAAACATTTCATGCAAAGATGGGCTCAATAAAGGACAGAAACTGTATGGACCTAACAGAAGAAGAAAATATTAAGAAGAGGTGGCAAGAATACATGAAGAATTGTTCCAAAATATATCTTAATGATGCAGATAGCCATGATGCTGTAATCACTCACCCAGAAGAGAAGACTCTTGAGAGTCCCTTGGACTGCAAGGAGATCCAACCAGTCCATTCTAAAGGAGATCAGCCCTGGGTGTTCTTTGGAAGGAATGATGCTGAAGCTGAAACTCCAGTACTTTGGCCACCTCATGCAAAGAGTTGACTCACTAGAAAAGACTCTGATGCTGGGAGGGATTGGGGGTAGGAGGAAAAGGGGACGACAGAGGATGAGATGGCTAGATGGCATCACCGACCAATGGATGTGAGTCTGAATGAACTCCGGGAGTTGGTGATGGACAGGGAGGCCTGGCGTGCTGTGATTCATGGGGTTGCAAAAAGTCGGACATGACTGAGAGACTGAACTGAACTGAGAACCAGACATCCTGGAGTGCAAAGTCAAGTGGGCCTTAGGTAGCATCACTACAAAGCTAGAGGAGGTGAAGGAATTCCAGCTGAGCTACTTCATATCCCAAAAGATGATGCTGTTGAAGTGCTGCACTCAATATGCTAGTAAATTTGGAAAACTCAGCAGTGGCCATAGGACTGAGAAAAGTCAGTTTTCATTCATATCACAAAGAAGGGTGATGCCAAAGAATGTACTGACTACCATACAGCTCACACGCTAGCAAAGTTTTATATATATTTATATTTATATTTATATATATATATATATAGAACACCACATGATTCCTGGTTGGTTGAATCATCCATAGATTCACATTCATGGATACAGAGGAACCACAAACAGAAAGGGTAGACTATAAATTATACTTGGATTTTCAACTGTAGGGAAGGTTATGCCTGTAACTCCAGTGTTGTACAAGGGTAAACTGTAACACCATAATCAAGGGATCAAGGTTAACATACCAATGATCAGACATGTGGATGGTATTTACTCTGATATAATGAGAAGGATGGAGAAGGCAATGGCACCCCACTCCAGTACCCTTGCCTGCAAAATCCCATGGACGGAGGAGCCTGGTGGGCTGCAGTCCATGGGGTCGCTAAGAGTTGGACATGACTGAGCGACTTCACTTTCACTTTTCACTTTCATGCATTGGAAAAGGAAATGGCAGCCCTCTCCAGTGTTCTTGCCTGGAGAATCCCAGGGACGAGGGAGCCTGGTGGGCTGCCGCCTATGGGGTCGCACAGAGTTGGGCACAACTGAAGCAACTTAGCAGAAGCAATGAGAAGGACACTCACCTCTGTGTTATCCTTCTCCACCACCCCCAAAATAATTCCAGTCTAACCAGACAAACGTGAACTGACTGACGTTTAACAGAAACCCTAACCAATGCTCTGCAAAACTGTTATAAAAAGTAAGAAAAGACTAATAAATCATCAGAGATAAGAGGAGACCAAGGAGACATGATAAGAAAAAAAAAAAAAAAGGAATGCAGTGTGTTCTGGATTGGATCCTGGAACAGAATAAGGACCTTCATGGGAAACTAATGAAATGCAAATAAAGTATGGAATTCAGATTAATTTACAGGAATTTGGCAATACTGATTGCTTAGTTTTGACAAATGCATCGTAGTAACATCATGAGAGACTTGGTAAGGTGTATAAGGAAACCTCACTATACTATTTATCTATAACTTTTCTGTAAATACAAAAGTACTCCAAACTAAAAAATTTCTTTAACAAGCCCCAGAAGTTTTTGTTGTTGTTAGAAAATTTCATGCTGATACTAAAACTTATGTGAAGTTAATATGAACCTCAATTATTTATTACAATTTTAAAAAGAAAAACAAATTTATAGACTTAAACTACCTAATTTCAAGACTTATTCTGGGCTTCCCTCATGGCTCAGGCTGTAAAGAATCCACCTGTAATACAGGAGACATGGGCTTGATCCCTGGGTTGGGAAGATCTCCTGGAGGAGGGCATGGCAACCCACTCCGGTATTCTTGCCTGAGAAATCCCATGGACAGAAGAGCCTGGCGGGATACAGTCCATGGGGTCACAAAGAGTCAGACACCACTGAAGTGACTTAGCACACACATAGATGAGTAAAACAGAATCAAGAGTTCAAAAATCAGTTAACACATATATTGATCAATTGATACTTAGCAAAAATGCTCATGTAATTCAATGGGAAGTGAAAACCTTGCAATAAATGGTGCTGGAATGACCAGATCTCCAGGGAGAAAAGGGAAGAAAAGAACTTTTATATCACACAGGAATTAAAATAATAAAAATGGATTATAGAACTAAATTTGTAAACTCAGTTCAGTTCAGTAGCTCAGTCATGTACAACTCTTTGAGCCCCCATGGACTGCAGCATGCCAGGCTTCCTGTCTATCACCATCTCCCAGATCTCACTCAAACTCATGTCCATTGAGTCAGCGATGCCATCCAACCATCTCATTCTCTGTTGTCTCCTTCTCCTCCCACCTCCAACCCTTCCCAGCATCAGGGTCTTTTCCAGTGAGTCAGTTCTTTGCATAAGGTGGCCAAAGTATTGGAGTTTCAGCTTCAGCATCAATACTTCTAATGAATATTCAGGACTGATTTCCTTTAGGATTGACTGGTTGGATCTCCTTGCTGTCCAAGGGACTCTCAAGAGTCTTCTCCAACACCACAGCTCAAAAGCATCAATTCTTCAGTGCTCAGCTTTCTTTAGAGTCCAACTCTCACATCTGTACATGACTACTGGGAAAACCATAGTCTTGACTAGACAGACCTTTGTTGGTAAAGTAATGTCTCTGCTTTTCAATATGCTATCTAGGTTGGTCATAGCTTTTCTTCCAAGGAGCAACTGTCTTAATTTAATGGCTACAGTCACCATCTGCAGTGCTTACGGAGCCCAAGAAAATAGTCTCTCACTGTTTCCATTGTTTCCCCATTTATTTGCCAGGAAGCAATGGGACCGGATGCCATGATCTTAGTTTTCTGAATGTTGAGTTTTAAGCCAACTTTTTCACTCTTCTCTTTCACTTTCATCAAGAGGCTCTTTAGTTCTTCACTTTCTGCCATAAGGGTGGTGTCATCTGATATCTGAGGTTATTGATATTTCTCCCAGCAATCTTGATTCCAGCTTGTCCTTCATCCAGCCTGGCATTTCCCATGATGTATTCTGCATGTAAGTTAAATAAGCAGGGTGACAATATACAGCCTTGATGAACTTCTTTCCCAATTTGGAACCAGTCTGTTGTTCCATGTTCCGTTCTAATTGTTGCTTCTTGACATGCATACAGATTTCTCAGGAGGCAGGTCAGGTGGTCTAGTATTCCCATCTCTTTAAAAATTTTCCAGTTTGTTGTGGTCTACACAGTCAAAGGCTTTGGCATAGTCAATAAAGCAGAAGTAGATGTTTCCTGGAACTCTCTCACTTTTTCAATGTTCCAGTGGATGTTAGCAATTTGATCTCTGGTCTCTGCCTTTTCTAAATCCAACTTGAACATCTGGAAGTTCACGGTTCTTGAACTGTTAAAGCCTGGCTTGGAGAATTTTGAGCATTACTTTGCTAGCATGTGAAATGAGTACAATGGTGTGATAGTTTGAGCATTCTTTGGCATTGCCTTTCTTTGGGATTGGAATGAAAACTGACCTTTTCCCATCCTGTGGCCACTGCTAGGTTTTCCAGATTTGCTGGCATATTGAGTACTTTCACAGCATCATCTTTTAGGATTTGAAGTAGATCAACTGGAATTCAATCACCTCCACTAGCTTTGTTCATAGTGATGCTTCCTAAGGCCCGTATGACTGCATTCCAGGATGTCTGGCTCTAGATGAGTGATCACACCATTTGTAAGCTATGGTGGTACAATCTTAGAAACTATGATATTTTATATATGCATTTAAGACATTTGAAAATATTTTCTTTTAGAAGAAAAGAGAAAATTTCCGACCTTAAGTTAGGTAAAGATTCTTAAATACAACACAAAGACATAAGGAAAAAGAAACTCTAAGAAGCTAGACTTCATCCTGATTAAAAACTTCTTCCCATTGAATAACACCATTAAGAAAATGAAAGGCAATCTGAAGGTCAGGAGATAATATTCACAAATATATGTCTGAGACCTATTGTACAAAGAACTCTTGCAACTCATTAACAAGAAAACAACCCAAAGTGTTTATTTATTTATTTTTTTAGACTTTTGGACTCTGTGGGAGAGGGAGAGGGTGGGATGATTTGGGAGAATTGCATTGAAACATGTATACTATCATGTAAGAAAACAATCGCCAGTCTAGGTTCGATACAGGATACAGGATGCTTGGGGCTGGTGCACTGGGATGACCCAGAGAAATGATATGGGGAGGGTGGTGGGAGGGGGGTTCAGGATTGGGAACTCATGTAGACCTGTGGCAGATTCATGTCAATGTGTGGCAAAACCAAACAGTATTGTAAAGTAAAAAAATAAATAAATAAATAAATAAAATTTTAAATGTTTTTTTTTAATTGTCAAATGTTTTGAATAGACACTTCACAAAGGAAGATATACAAATGTCCAAGAAGCCCATAAAAAGATGCCAACCCTGTCAGTCATCAGAAAAATGCAAACTAAAACCATATGAGATACTATTATGTACCAAATAAAAGAGCTCAAATACTAAGTGTTGGCAGGATGTGGTAAAAGTAGAATTCTCTTGAATTGCTGATGGTAATAGAGAATCACACAATCACTTTGGAAAATAGTTTGGGATATTCTTAGGAAGTTAAATACACACTCACCATGCTGCTGCTGCTGCTTAGTCACGTCAGCCGTGGCCGACTCTGGGCGACCCCATGGACGGCAGCCCACCAGGCTCCCCCATCCCTGGGATTCTCCAGGCAAGAACACTGGAGTGGATTGCCATTTCCTTCTCCAGTGCAGGAAAGTGAAAAGTGAAAGTGAAGTCACTCAGTCGTGTCTGACTCCTAGTGACCCCATGGACTGCAGCCTACCAGGCTCTTCCGCCCATGGGATTTTGCAGGCAAGAGTACTGGAGTGGGGTGCCATTGCCTTCTCCGATACAATGCAGTAATTCTCCTAGGTATCAACCCAAGAGAAATGAAACCATGTCCAGTCTAGATGTGTTTAAGCATATTCATATCAACATTATTCATAAAGGCCAAATACAGAAAACCATTCAAATGTTCAACAGCTGATAAATGAAGACACCAACTGTCTATATCTATACCATTAAATATGGTGGGTGTGCGTGTGTTGTGCCGTTCAGTCAGATTCAATTGTTTGGGACCCCGTGGACTGCAGCCAACCAGGCTCCTCTGTCCATAGAATTTTCCCAGGCAAGAAATATTGGAGTGGGTTGCCATTTCCTCCTCCAGGGATCTTCCTGACCCAGGGACTGAACCCCCATCTCCTGCGTCTTCTGCATTGGTGGGCACATTCTTTACCACTGTACCACCTGAGAAGCTTAAATATTATATTATATTTAACTGACATTGCAAGAAGCAAAACCATAGTGACAGAAAGCATAGTCCACATGAATGCATGTGACAATTCCTTTGAATGAATGAATGAATTAATCAACCTCCATCCCTCCCTGTCTCTTATCCTTTCCCTCACCAACACCTCTTTACTCCTCTCTGTATAAAATATATATAACATACATGAAAACAGAAGTATTTGATATATGAATATATATTTATATATTGACACATATATTATAAACAATGTGAACACACATACATATGTCCTATCGATATTGTTTCTTTAGAGCTACCCTGACCAATACACAACCAAATGCAATGCACAGATATTGATTGTATCACGTGTAAAAATAGCTATTTAGGATACTCTTTTTAAACAATTAGAAGTTTTGAATATTAGAAAATAGTATTATATTGACATTAAATCTCTTGGACATCATGATGGAATTAAAGTATTCTTAAGAGGGACAGGCTTCCCTGGTGGTTCAGATGGTAAAAAAATCTCCCCACAATGTGGGAAGCCTGGGTTCAGTCCCTGGGTTGGGAAGATCCTCTGAAGAAGGGAATAGTTACCCAGTCCAGTATTCTGGTCTGGAGAATTCCATGGACAGAGAAGCCTAGCAAGCTATACAGTCTACGGGGTCACAAAGAGTTGGACACAACTGAGCGACTTTCATTTAAGAGATATAAGCTGAAGCGTTTAGGAGAGAAATGCATGGAGTCTAATTTACTTTCCAGTGGCTCAACAAAAAAACAAATTTTAGAAATAGATACTCATATATTTATGTGGTTTAATTTTCTGTATGACTGAAAAATTCCAAAAGAAAAAGCTGGGTGGGAGGAAGAAAACAGATTTTAATAAGGTCAGAAAAAATTAGGTATGATTCATTATTCAAACATTCCAAAAAGGAAATATAAACTGCAGACTATTCAGACAAAAGAATATTATTAAGCACTAAAAACAAATGAACTATCAAGTCATGAAAAGACACTAAGGAGCCTTAAAACATATTACTAAGTAAAAGAAGCCAATCTGAGAAGACTACATACAATATAATTCCAACTCTATGAAATTCTGAAAAGGAAAATCTTTGGGGACAGTAAAAAGATTAGTGGTTGTCAGAGGCTAGGGGAAGGGGAAGATAAATAAATAAGAGAACAGAGAATTTTTAGGGCAGTAAAGTTATTCTGTTTGAGACTGTAGTGGTGGCTGCATCATTATACATTTAACCACATCCACAGAATGTACAATATCAAGCAAGAACACCAATGTAAACTATGGACTTTGAGTGATAGGATGTGTAAATGTAAGTTCATCAATTGTTTAAAAAAAAAATGTGCCACTCTTGTATGAGAAGTCAATTCTGGGGAAATCTATAGGAGGAGAGGACGGGAGGTATATGGAAAAATTTAGTACTTTCTGATCAGTTTTGCTGTGAGCCTAAAACGTCTCTAAGAAATAAAGTCTATCTTTTTAATTAAATAGACTTTTTAAAAAATGTGAATGACTGTAGTAAAAAATTTCAAATGACAAGGAGAAATTAACCTACTTATATTAGAAGATCCACACTAATTAGAAAATTCAGGACATAACCAAAGTTAAATATTAAGGGTAGCATGGACCTAGCAAGAAAGTAAATATTAAGAGTGAACTAACTTAAAAATATTAAACACAATTATATTCTCCAGATAGTTCACTATCAGAAATATAGGGAAATGGAAACACATGTCCATGCAAAAACTGTACACAAATGTTCATAAAACACTACTTATAAGAGCCCAAAATTACAACTCAAATGTCTATGAACTGATAAATGAATAATATCCATATATTCAAGCAATTAAATATTATCAGCAATGAAAAGAAATAAAGTACTAATACAGGGCAAAACATCAAAGAACCTCACAAATGTTAGGACAGGCCAAGAGATGAACCACAAAAGACCATGTGGTTTATGTGAAATGTCCATATCGGCAAATTCATGTGGAAAGGAAGCAGGTGAGAGGTTGAGTATGTTGTTGTTCCGTACTAAGTCATGTCCGACTCTTTGCAACCCCAGGGACTGCAGCATGACAGGCTTCTCTGTCCTTCACCATCTCCTGGAGCTTGTTCAAACTCATGCCCATTGAGTCAGTGATGCCATCCAACCATCTCATCCTCTGTCACCCTCTTCTCCTCTTGCCTTCAATCATGCCCAGCATCAGGGTCTTTTCCAATGAATTGGCTCTTCACATCAGGTGGCCAAAGTATTGGAGCTTCAGCTTCAGCACCAGTCCTTCCAATGAACATTCAGGGTTGATTTCCTTTAGGACTGACTGGTTTTTTCTTCTTGCGTCTAATGGACTCTCATGAGTCTTCTCCAGCATCACAGTTCAAAAGCATCAATTCTTCCATGCCCAGCCTTCTTTATGGTCCAATTCTCACATCCTTACATGACTACTGGAAAAACCATAGCTTTGACTATAGGAACTTGGTTGGTAAAGTAATGTCTCTGCTTTTTAATACACTGTCTAGGTCTGTCAAAGCTTTTCTTCCAAGGAGCAAGCATCTTTAAATTTCGTGGCTGCAGTCATCATCCAGGTTGATTTTGGAGCCCCCAAAATGAAATCTGACTCTTTCCATATTTTCCTCATGTACTTGCCATGAAGGGATAGGACTGGAGGCCATGATCTTAGTTTTCTGAATGTTGACTTTTAAGCCAGCTTTCTCACTCTCCTCTTCCACCTTCATCAAGAGGCTCTTTAGTTCTTCTTCACTTTCTGCCATTAAAGTGGTATCATCTGCTTATCTGAAGTTATTGATATTTCTACTGGAAATCTTGATTCCAACTTGTGATTCATCCACTTCTGCATTTCACATGATATACTCTGCATATAAGTTAATTAAGCAGGGTGACAATATACAGCCTTGATGTATTCCTTTCCTAATTTTGAACCATTGCTCCATGTTAGGTTCTAACTGTTGCTTCTTGTCTTGCATACAGATTTCTCAGGAGGCAGGTAATGTGCTCTGGTAGTCCCGGTTCATTAACATTCCAGAGTTTGTTGTGTCCACACAGTCAAAGTCTTTAGTGTAGTCAATGAAGCAGAAGTAGATGTTTTTCTGGAATTCTCTTGCTTTTTCTATGATCCAGTATATGTTGGCAATTTGATCTCTGGTTGCTCCGCTTTTTCTACACCAGCTTATACATCTGTAAGTTCTCCATTCATGTACTGTTAAAGCCTAGCTTGAAGGATTTTGAGCATAATCTTGCTGGCATGTGAGATGAGTGCAACTCTACAGTAATTTGAACATTGCTTGGCATTGCCTTTATTTGGGATTGGAATGAAAACTGACCTTTTCCAGTCCTGTGGCCACTGCTGTGAAAGTGTTAGTTGCACAGTCATGTCTGACTCTTTGTGACCCTAGGCCTGTATCCCACCAGGCTTCTCTGTACATGGTATTTCCCAGGCAAGAATACTGGGGCAGGGTGGACACTGCTGAGTTTTCCAAATTTGCTGGCATAATGAGTGCAGCTCATTAACAGCATCAACTTTTAGGATTTTAAATAGCTCAATTGGAATTCCATCACCTCTATTTGCTTTGTTTCTAGTAATGCTTCCTAAGGCTTACTTGCCTGCACAGTCCAGGATATCTGACTCTAGGTGAGTGACCACACCATCATAGTTATCTGAGTCACTAAGAGCTTTTTTGTACAGTTCTACTGTGTATTCTTGCCACGTCTTCTTAATATCTTCTGCTTCTGTTAGGTCTCTACCATTTCTGTCCTTTATTGATCCCATATTTGCATGAAATGTTCCCTTGGTATCTCCAAGTTTCTTAAAAAAAAATCTCTAGTCTTTCCCATTCTATTTTTTTCTTCTTTAATTGCACTGTTCCCTTGAGAAGTCTTTCTCATCTCTACTAAAACTTGCTATTTTCTGGAACTCTGCATTCAGTTAAGTATCTTTTCCTTTTTCCTTTGCTTTTCACTTTTCTTCTTTTCTCAGCTATTTGTAAAGCCTTCTCAGACAACCACTTTGCCTTCTTGCATTTCTTTTTCTTAGAGATGATTTTGGTGACCACCTCCTAACAATGTTATAAACCTTTGTCCATAATTCTTCAGGCACTCTGTCTAACAGATCTAGTCCCTTGAATCTATTTGTTACCTCCACTGTATAATCATAAGGGATTTGATTTAGGTCATACCTGAGTGGCCTAGTGGTTTTCCCTAAGCCATTGGTTTTCAATTTGAGCCTGAATTTTGCAACTGGGAGCTGACGATCTGAGCCACAGTCAGCTCCAGCTCTTATTTTTGCTGACTGAATAGAGCTTCTCCATCTTCAACTGCAAAGAAGATAATCTGAGTTCAGTACTGACTATGGTGATGTCAGTACACCACCAGATGGTGATGTCCATGTGTAGAGTCAGAGTGATCGCCAGTGGGTTTCTTTCTGAGGTGATGAAAATGTTCTAAAATTAAACTGTAGTGTTGACTGAAAACTGAAAGCTGATTAAAGTTGATTAAAACTGAAGCTCCAGTACTTTGGGCACCTTATGCGAAGAGTTGACTCATTGGAAAAGACTCTGATGCTGGGAGGGATTGGGGGAGGAGGAGAAAGGGACGACCGAGGATGAGATGGCTGGATGGCATCACAGACTCAATGGACGTGAGTCTGAGTGAACTCCGGGAGTTGGTGATGGACAGGGAGGCCTGGCGTGCTGCGATTCATGGGGTCGCAAAGAGTCGGACACGACTGCGCGACTGAACTTCTTCTACTTCTAGTGTTGGTTGAGTAACTTTGTAGATATACTGCTGCTGCTGCTAAGTCGCTTCAGTAGTGACCAACTCTGTGCGACCCCATAGACGGCAGCCCACCGGGCTCCCCCATCCTTGGGATTCTCAAGGCAAAAACACTGGAGTGGGTTGCCATTTCCTTCTCCAATGCACGAAAGAGAAAAGTGAAAGTGAAGTCGCTCGGTCATGTCTGACTCCTAGCTACCCCATGGACTGCAGCCCACCAGGCTCCTCCGTCCATGGGATTCTCCAGGCAAGAGTACTGGAGTGAGGTGCCATTGACTTCTCTGTAGATATACCAGAAACCATTGAATTTATACATCAAATGAGTAAATGTATGATATGTGACTTCTTTATCAATGAGCTGTTAAAAAGAGTACACTGCAGCCCACCAGGCTCCTCCGTCCATGGGATTCTCCAGGCAAGAGTACTGGAGTGAGGTGCCATTGACTTCTCTGTAGATATACCAGAAACCATTGAATTTTATACATCAAATGAGTAAATGTATGATATGTGACTTCTTTATCAATGAGCTGTTAAAAAGAGTACACTGAAGTTCACAATTGTGGGTATATACATGTGAATGTATCACCTAGATTAATATCAGAAAGAGCAAGGAAGTAGAAAAAGAAGAAGAAACTTAGCCCAAGTTAGCAGAAGGAAAGTGAAAGTGAAAGTTGCTCAGTTGTGTCTCACTCTTTGTGACCCCATGGACTATACAGTCCACGGAATTCTCCAGGCCAGAACACTGGAGTTGTATCTGTTCCCTTCCCCAGGGGATCTTTCCAACCTAGGAACTGAGCCAGGGTCTCCTGCATTGCAGGTGGATTCTTTACCAACTGAGCTATCAGGGAAGCCTAGCAGAAGGAAGGAAATAATTAATTAGAAGAAAAACAAATGAAGCAGAGAATAGGAAAACAATAGTAATAAAAAAAAAAAGCTAGAGTTTGGATTTTTTTAAAAAAGAAAAAGAATAACTCCTTATGAGACTAATTAAGAAAAAAATAATAATAGCCAAGACTCAAAATCAGAAATAAAAAGGGAAAAGCTACAATTGACTCAAAAGAAATTTTTTAAAGGGTCAAACTCTTATGAATAATTATATGGACAAACTAGAAAAAAAGATAAATTCCTACAATCTACCAAGACTGAATAAACAGAAAGCCTGAATAGACCAATGACAAATAAAGAAGACTATATAAAGAAGTGTGGAAAATTCTGAAAGAGATGGGAATACCAGACCACCTGACCTGCCTCTTGAGAAATCTGTATGCAGGTCAGGAAGCAACAGTTCGAACTGGACATGGAACAACAGACTGGTTCCAAATAGGAAAAGGAGTTCATCAAGGCTGTATATTGTCACCCTGCTTATTTAACTTCTATGCAGAGTACATCATGAGAAACGCTGGACTGGAAGAAACACAAGCTGGAATCAAGATTGCCGGGAGAAATATCAATAACCTCAGATATGCAGATGACACCACCCTTATGGCAGAAAGTGAAGAGGAACTAAAAAGCCTCTTGATGAAAGTGAAAGAGGAGACTGAAAGAGTTGGCTTAAAGCTCAACATTCAGAAAACAAAGATCATGGCATCCGGTCCCATCACTCCATGGGAAATAGATGGGGAAACAGTGGAAACACTGGCAGACTTTATTTTTTTGGACTCTAAATCACTGCAGATGGTGATTGCAGCCATCAAATTAAAAGACGCTTACTCCTTGGAAGAAAAGTTATGACCAACCTAGATAGTATATTCAAAAGCAGAGACATTACTTTGCTGACTCAGGTCTGTCTAGTCAAGGCTATGGTTTTTCCTGTGGTAATGTATGGATGTGGGAGTTGGACTGTGAAGAAGGCTGAGCACCGAAGAATTGATGCTTTTGAACTGTGGTGTTGGAGAAGACTCTTGAGAGTCCCTTGGACTGTAAGAAGATCCAACCAGTCCATTCTGAAGGAGATCAGCCATGGGATTTCTTTGGAAGGAATGATGCTAAAGCTGAAACTCCAGTACTTTGGCCACCTCATGTGAAGAATTGACTCATTGGAAAAGACTTTGATGCTGGGAGGGATTGGGGGCAGGAGGAGAAAGGGACGACAGAGGATGAGATGGCTGGATGGCATCACTTACTCGATGGATGTGAGTCTGAGTGAACTCCGGGAGGTGGTGATGGACAGGGAGGCCTGGCATGCTGCGATTCATGGGTTCGCAAAGAGTCGGACATGACTGAGTGACTGATCTGAACTGAACTGATCTGATATAAGCAATCAAAAGCCTTCCAACAAAGAAAGTCCCAGGAACAGATGACTTCACAGGTAAATTCTCAAAATACTTAAAGAAGAATTAATACCAATCTACCTTACAGCCTTCTAAGAAAAAGAAGACAGAACACCTCCAAACTTATTAGACCAGTATCAAATAAAGCCCAAGAAAACACTACAAGGAAAGAAAACTACAGACCAATATCCTTCATGATCATGCATACAAAAAGTCTCAACAAATGTTGGAAACTGAATCCAACAGTGCATCAGAAGGATCATACATCATGATTAAATCATGGTTCAGTATGGATATACCACATTGATAGAATGAAGATAAAAATCACACGATCATCTCAGTAAATGCAGAAAAACAATTTTATGAAGTTCAACACCATTTCATGACAAAAATTCTCAACAAATTACAAGAAACTTACCTCAACACAATAAAGACCATAGATGTATGAAAAGCCCACAGCTAATATCATATTCAATGGTAACGAGGTGAAGATTTTTCCTCTAAGATCAAGAACAAGGCAAGGATGCCCACATCCACCACTTCTGTTCAACATAGTACTGACAGTTCTACTCAGAGCAGTAATGCAAGAAAAAGAAATTTAAAATATCTAAATTGGAAAGGAGAAAGTAAAACTCTCTGTTTGTAGCCAATATGATCTTACATAAGGAAAACACTAAAGACTACATAAAATACTGCTAAAACTAACAAATGCAGTAAAGATGCAGAGTACAAAATCAACATATAGAAATAAGTCAATGTTATACAATAACAATGAACCATCTACAAAGGAAATTAAGAAAATAATCCTAAAATTGCATCAAATATCATAAAATGCTTAGGAATAATCTAAGCCAAGGAAGTGACAAACTTGAATGCTGAAAATGATAAAATATTGATGAAAGAAATTAAAGACATTAATTAATAAATGAAAAAGCATTCCTAGCTCACAGATTGGATATTTTATATTGTTAAAATGTTTATTCAACCCCAAATGATCTATGCATTCAATGCAATCCCTACCAAAACCCTAATGGCATTTTTATATATAAACAGCAAAAACAATCCTAATATTCATATAACCAAAAGCACAGATGACAAAAGCAAAATTAGAGAACTGGGATTTTATCAGACTTAAAAGCTTCTGCACAACAAAGGAAATCATCAACAAGATGAAAAGAAAAGGCATACTATGGAATGGAAGAAAATATCTGCAAGTCATATATCTGATAAAGAGTTAATATAAAAAATATTAAGGAACTCCTACAACTCAATAGAAAAAAAAAATCATAACCAATTTAAAAATAGGCAAAGGAACTGAGTAATCACTTCTCCAAGAAGACACACAAATGACCAACAAGTAAATGAAAAGGTACTCAGCATCACTAATCATCAAGAAAATGCAAATCAAAAATACAATGAGATATCACCTCTTATCAGTTGGCATTATTATAAATATATATATACATACACACACACAAAAGTGCTGGCAAGAATTTGGAAAAACTGGAACGCTTGTACACTATTATAGGAATGTAAATTGGTACATCCACTATAGAAAACAATGTGGAGGTTCCTCAAAAAATTAATAAAACTGTATATTATCCAGCAATATCACTTCTGCATATATAACAAAATAATGAAAACCTTGAAGAGATATCCAAACTACTGGGTTGATTGCAGCATTATTCCCAATATCCAAGACATGGAAGAAACTTAATGTCCATTGACAGATGAATGACTTTAAAAATGTGAGATAGATACACACACATACACACACACAGAGGAATATTTTTCAACCTAAAAAAGAAATAAATCTTTCCATTTTCAACAACATGGGTAACCTGGAGGACGTACACTAGTGAAATAAACCATATGTAACATGATAACCATTACACGGTCCCACTTTCATGAGGAACCTAAAATGGTCAAATTCACAGAAGCAGAGAATAGAATGGTTTTTGTCAGGGGCTGAGGAAAGGGAAACAGGGAAGTATTGGTCAAAGAATACAAAGATTCAATTATGCAAAATGAATAAGTCCTAGAAATCTACTGTACAATACAGCTTAGGGCCTACAGATAACAATACTGCTTTGTAAACTTTAAAATTTGCTATGAGGGTAGATCTTATATTGTGCTCATATTACAAAAAATAATAAACAATAATAAAGGGGAAGGAAGGAAATTTTGGGAGGTGACAGCTATGTTTATACCGTCAATTGTGGTGAAGGTACACTGTACATACTTATGTGCAAACTCTCCAAGTTGTATATATTAAGAATCTGTGTTCTCTAAAAACATCAAAAGACTAGATTATAAAACCCAAGAGAGTTTTGTTCTCTTCTGTATGTCTAGTACCTACAAAGTATAAATAAATACTTGCTTAATCAATAAACAAATGGGAAATAAAACACAAAACTAGTCAAATATAATTAATAACACATGATTGAACTCTTGAAAACAGGGCCCCGTACTGTATATTCATGAAGCACTATCTGTAATCTTTAAGGAATCACTTGACATTTGGAGAACTTCCATAAATTTAAGTGAAAAAACGGACAATGTTTCCAAAGGAAAAGAAAACACCTATAGATCAAGGAAATCTGAACTGAATTTTTGAGCAAGTGAGGCCTTCAAAGTTGTGACCATTGGGAAACATGATGACATCTCTAATGTTTGACCAAGTGGTCTTGCTGGCTGATGGATTTACACAAATTCTCTCCTAGGGATCAAAACAAACAAACAAACACACAGCAGAATAATGATGTGGACTCTTGGCTTATTCCAGATATATTGACTTGAATATATATATATGTCCCTGATGTCCTTTTATTTAATAGGTCACACTATAGAGAGACTGTTTCTGTTTGATAAGTGATCCAGAAAAACTTCTTTATGTAAGAATAAGATGGTGTTCACCCACCATCATAGGAGCATGTGCCTTTTAATTTTTTCAGGATTGACAAGTCATTGGCACTTCCCCATTCTTCTTACTCTTATTCTCCCATATTCATATCACACAAGTTATCAGAATTAAGGTTAAAATTGTTAGGGCTGAGGATTCATTCCCTACTCTCTGAAAAAAAGTCAAATCCCTTGGAAGACACAGCTAAGTACCTGTGGCTCAGATCCACTAAACAAACCTATCTGAATGGCTCATTGAAGAAGCTTCTAATATCCTGGGATTTTATTTCCAACACATTAAGAACTCATGATACATTCAAAATAAATTGATTATGATCTTTAAATTACAACTTTTAGTTCATTCATTTTATACCAATGTCATATGTAAACAAAGTCTAGTATCTGTACATTTTTCTCATAATCACTCACTAGTTACAGAAATCTTTTTTGGTAAATACCTTGTAACCAGGGCTACCCATTAATCCATCCTTTCCATGTCTTCCAGGTTCTCCCTGAAAAATAAGTACAAGGATTTTAATATATTTTTGCACTAGTGTTTCTTTCTTTTATTTATTTTAATTGGAGGTTAATTACTTTACAATATTGTATTGGTTTTGTTTCTTTTTTAAAAGAAGACAGTACAGGATAAATTTTATTTAATGTAAAATACTTAAGAAAATTTTCTGTCAAACTCACAGCACGTCCAGGAAGGCCAGGAAAGCCAGCATTTCCCTTTTCACCTTTTGCGCCCTGTTTTTAAAAACAAACAAAAACAAACCTTACAAGAAGGTTTTTAAATTCCAAGTCAAACTTAAATAGGAAAGAAAGATAATTTCCTCATGGACTGATAGAATCCGTGGAACCGCAGCTTGAATTGGCCCTGCAGCTTTCGGCAAAGCATTATTTTACCAGGACACAGTATGACATTGAGAATAAGATGGATGAAGAATTATTAAAAGCACCTAAACACAGAAACCACATCTATGCAGAATTAAAAAGGAATGTGTATCTTAAATATAGAGAGAACATAATTTCCCTTCAATGAGAAAAAATAAGATTCTCAAAGGACACACTGTTAAACAGCTACTACTTCCAAGTAATCTCTATCTATAAATATTTTGAAAGTTCAGAGGGTCAAAAACACAAAGTATTCTTATAGAAAATCAAGTATAACAGTGAATAGTCATTTTTCCATTATTTTGTTGTTCTGAATAAACCCCACAGAGAAAGGTGAAAAAGCTAATTGCTAGAAAAGCGGACTGGGACTGAAATTTCAATTTTCTATTTCCATTATATTAAAAGTTCAATATGATACTCTGTTTTGGGATCTAAACTTCCCTTTTTGCCATAAAATCCAGGTGATCCTTTTTCTCCTTTGGGGCCCATTTCACCCTAAAAGACAAAATATAAATCCTAATTTTAGAGAAGTATTTAGTATTTCTCTTATAGATTAAAGAAAAACACCAGTTATACACAATGGAGTTTAATATGCTAACATCAAAACAAAATAGAAATAAAATTATTTAAAGTTTATTTACAAAAGTTTTATATCCCAGGCTTTATAAAGCAAAAGCAAGGAAAAGTGAGGGCATTTGTTACTCTAACAGGGCTTTACAAAGGTTAAGAGAATTTCTATATAATCAGTTACTCATCAATTTTTAAATACTATAAGACTTATGGCTGAAAATTTTAAAGGAAATTTGTAAAAGCTTTATGTAAACTATATATTAATCTTAACCTAGTCATTTAATATATGAGCATTTATTGATAGCACATTTATAACACAGAGTGCTTTCAATTTGAAGTAAAGTGAAACATTGCTTAATTTTATAAAGAACAGATTTCTTCAACCTTTGATCCTGGTATTCCATGAAGCCCAGGAAAACCAGGAAGTCCACGGTCACCCTAAAAAATAAAACAAATTAATTAAAGAAAACACATTTCAGCCTAAAAATATCAATATATACTCTTCCACCTCATTCTTGACAAAATCTATTGGAAACAAATCTGCAAACAGTTAAATATACATCTACACTAAAACCCTGTCCCTATAAAAGACTAATCCTCTTTTAGCAGAGTTTCATTTATGATCAGAGAAGGAGAATATGAGAGGCCAGGGGAATCTCATCAACAGTCCTTACCCCACCCTTAGAGAGCAGTCACGCATTCTAAAAACACTTAGGCTCTTCTGTGGCAAGACCTAGGAGTTAATAGAAATGGCCGAGGGCTAACACTCTGCTGAGAACCATCCTCTGAGGTCCCAGCTCAGTGCAGATAGACTTGAGATGAAAGTCTAGGATTCTGTGGAGGATTTTTCTCCTATTGCTGATCTCAGTAAATTGTTCGTGGTAGGTGTCTATTCATATGTGTCTATGAAGAGGGAAGGATCTACTTGATCTCCAGAAGAGGAGAGATGGAGCAAATTACAACAGTGTGAATTTGGTGGACATAATTTTAATACTTATTTCTGTGGGACTTCGTGCTATTGTCTTAGCTTCAAAAATCTTAATTGTCAAGACACAGTTTCAAGGGAAGCCCAATGGCTCACTCAGCAAGATTTAGGTTAACTCACATTTATTTAGGCAAATTAAGACACTGCATACAAAAAATTTATGATTTCCTTAGCTGTCTGGTAAAGAGAGAATAGGATGTGACTAGTTATCTATGACAGATGTAATTCTTAAAAATCTCAATTTTAATGAAGGTTGTTTATTCACACATTTTAAAGAGTTGACAGTTATTCAAGGCATAGAACCCTTGAAAGGCAACTCTTTCCACCCTAAATTCCAAGTCACCAAATCACATGGTTACCTACTACCCCATTTTTCAGTTTCGAGCATAAAGTTAAAAGTGAGAAAACTACCTGTCTGAATTGAGACAAGAGTTGAAGGTTAGGTAGACAAAGATACACTCTTGATAAGATGGAATTTAGCTGAGTAATCAGTACTTAATAAAAGTACAAAAAGAAGGGTAAACTGAACTCCCTTTAAGGATGAACCTAGTTTCACCTAAGAATTCCGTTCTCTGACTACTTATAGAAGACACCATCTTCAAACTGGTGATATTTTTCTGGAGATAAGATAAACCAACCTCAGAGGAAGTGAGGAGACCAGGAAAATTAACCCACACTGGAACCAAGAAAACATAAAATCTGAACAAAACTACCCTCAGGTGCATAAGCAAGATTTTTAAGTAAAATTAAAAGGCACAGCATCCATATTAATATCCAGCAATGAAGAGGGGAGGGGCAGAGAAACAGTAAAATGCTTGGAGACTACTAAGGCAATATCTACAAAATACAAAACACAAGAAAGTGCAACTCAGACCCAATACACTCAGCCAAGTAGTGTCCAAGGTTTAAAAGTAATGAAAGTGAAAGTTAGAAGACACCATCTTCAAACTGGTGATATTTTTCTGGAGATAAGATAAACCAACCTCAGAGGAAGTGAGGAGACCAGGAAAATTAACCCACACTGGAACCAAGAAAACATAAAATCTGAACAAAACTACCCTCAGGTGCATAAGCAAGATTTTTAAGTAAAATTAAAAGGCACAGCATCCATATTAATATCCAGCAATGAAGAGGGGAGGGGCAGAGAAACAGTAAAATGCTTGGAGACTACTAAGGCAATATCTACAAAATACAAAACACAAGAAAGTGCAACTCAGACCCAATACACTCAGCCAAGTAGTGTCCAAGGTTTAAAAGTAATGAAAGTGAAAGTGAAGTCGCTCAGTCGTGTCCAACTCTTTGCGACCCATGGACTGTAGCCCACCAAGCTCCTCCGTCCTGTAGCCCACCATGCTCCTCTGTCCACAGGATTTTCCAGGCAAGAATACTGGAGTGGGTTGCCATTTCCTTCTCCAGGGGATCTTCCCGACCCAGGGATCGAACCCAGGTCTCCCACATTGCAGGCAGATGCTTTAGAAGTTGTAAAAGTAAGCCAATGTCTACCTACAATGGTTCTATAATGTGAAAGACAAATGCTGCTGTGTTTGCCATTGAGCAGTTAAGTCATCAGTTACTGCAGGAAAGGTTAGCCTAAGTTGATTAATATAAAAATTTATCTACTAGCAAAAAGAAGCTCCAAATAATAATATTAAAAAAATAAATATGGTGTGGCTCTGAGCCTAGGTAGTGGCCAGTGAAAAATAATTTCTGGAGGTTGGAAATACAGTGATTCATGTAATGCAGTGAATATTTGGTGAAAACTTTGCTTACAATAAGTTGTAAAGGCAAAGAATGCATCCAATGAACTTAGCTAAAGAACCAAAAAAAAAAAAAAGAGTGACAATATCATGAATCAATTGGTATTCGCTACATTTGAAAAGGTAACTATAAAGGAGATCAGTTCAGAAAAGAATCAGCCGGTTTGCAAGTTGCAATTAAAAGAATAGACCAAGTCTAAAAATACTGGGATGGGGAGAATACACCTTTTAACCCCCATCTCTAATAGGCAAATAATGAAATTGGAGAAGGCCTTTAAAAGTTCAGTCAAAACACAGCCTCTGGAAAGGTACAACTCAAGTGTGTGCCCCTAAAAACCATTCTCAATTCAGTCAGTTCAGTTAAGTTCATCTGCTGAGTTGTGTCCAATTCGCCAGGCCTCCCTGTCCATTGCCAACTCCTGGAACTTATGCAAACTCATGTCCATTGAGTCGATGATGCCATCCAACCATCTAATCCTCTTCCGTCCCCTTCTCCTCCTGCCTTCAATGTTTCCCAGCATCAGGGTTTTTCAAATGAGTCAGTTCTTCACATCAGGTGGCCAAAGTATTGGAGTTTCAGCTTCAGCATCAGTCATTCCAATGAATATTCAGGACTGATTTCCTTTAGGATGGACTGATTGGATCTCCTTGCAGTCCAAGGGACTCTCAAAAGTCTTCTCCCACACCACAGTTCAAAGCATCAATTCTTTGGTGTTCAGCTTTCTTTATAGTCCAACTCACATCCATACATGACTACTGGAAAACCTGTAGCTTTGACTATATGGACCTTTGTTAGCAAAGTAATGTCTCTGCTTTTTAATATGTTGTCTATGTTGGTTGTAACTTTCCTTCCAAGGAGTGAGCATCTTTTAATTTCATGGCTGCAGTCACCATCTGCAGGATTTTGGAGCTCTAAAAAAAAAAAAAAAAAAAAAACTCTGCCACTGTTTCCAATGTTTCCCATTGTATTTGCCATGAAGTGATGGGATCAGAGCAATGAACCTAGTTTTCTGAATGCTGAGCTTTAAGCCAACTTTTTCACTCTCCTCTTTCATTTTCATCAGTTCTTCTTCACTTTCTGCCATAAGGGTGGTGTCATCTGAGGTTATTGATATTGCTCACAGCAATCTTGACTCCAGCTTGTCCTTCATCCAGCCCAGTGTTTCTCATGATGTATTCTGCATATAAGTTAAATAAGAGAGTGACAATATACAGCCTTGAAGTATACCTTTCCCTATTTAGAACCAGTCTTGTTCCATGTCCAGTTCTAACTGTTGCTTCCTGACCTGCATACAGATTTCTCAGGAGGCAGATCAGGTGATCTGGTATTACCATCTCTTGAAGAATTTTCCACAGTTTGTTGTGGTCCACACAGTCAAAGGCTTTGGCATAGTTAATAAAGCAGAAGTAGATGTTTTTCTGGAACTCTCTTGCTTTTTCGTTTGATCCAATGGATACTGGCAATTTGATCTCTGGTTCCTCTACCTTTTCTAAATCCAGCTTGATCATCTGGAAGTTCACAGTTCACTTACTGTTGAAGCCTGGCTTGGAGAATTTTGAGCATTACTTTGCTAGCGTGTGAGATGAGTGCAATTATACAGTAGTTTGAGCAGTCTTTGGCATTGCCTTTCTTTGGGATTGGAATGAAAACTGACCCTTTCCAGTCCTGTGGCCACTGCTGAAATTTGCTGGCATATTGAGTATGACACTTTCACAGCATCATCTCTTAGGATTTGAAATAGCTCACCTGGAATTCCATCACCTCCACTAGCTTTGTTCATAGTGATACTTCCTAAGGCCCACCTGACTTCACACTCCAGGATGTCTGGCTCTAGGTGAGTGATCACACCATCGTGATTATCTTGGTCATGAAGACCTTTTTTGTACAGTTCTTCTGTGTATTCTTGCCATCTCTTCTTAATTCTTCTGCTTCTGTTAGATACCATTTCTGTCCTTTACTGAGCCCATCTTTGCATGAAATGTTCCCTTGGTATCTCTAATTTTCTTGAAGAGCTCTCTAGTCTTTCCCATTCTATTATTTTCCTTTATTTCTTTGCGTTGATCACTGAGGAAGGCTTTCTTATCTCTTCTTGCTATTCTTTGGAACTCTGCATTCAAATGGGTATAGCTTTCCTTTTCTCCTTATCTCTAGCTTCTCTTCTATTCATAGCTATTTGTAAGGCCTCCTCAGACAGCCATTTTGCTTTTCTTTTTCTTGGGGATAGTCGTGATCCCTTCCTCCTGTACAATGTCACAAATCTGTCTATAGTTGTTCAGGCGATCTGCCTGTCAAATCTAATCCCTTGACTCTATTTATCACTTCCACTGTATGATGGTAAAGGATTTGATTTAGGTCATACTTGAATGGTCTAGTGGTTTCCCTTCTTTCTTCAAGTCTGAATTTGGCAATAAAGAGTTCATGGTCTGTGTCACAGTCAGCTCCCAGTCTTGTTTTTGCTGACTGTATAGAGCCGCTTCATTGTTGGCTGCAAAGAATATAATCAATCTGATTTTGGTATTGACCATCTGGTGATCACGTGTAGAGTCTTCTCTTTTGTTGTTGGAAGAGGGTGTTTGCTATGACCAGTGCGTTTGCTTGGCAAAACTCTTATTAACCTTTGCCCAGCTTTGTGCACACCAGGACCCAGGAGAAATGAGCAGTGACCCCACTGGTGACTGACCCAGACTTGCCCGTGAGTGTCCAGGAGTTTCCGGCAGAGGTGTGGGTCGGCAGTGGCCTGCTGCAGGGCTGGGGGCACTGACTGTAGCAGTGCATTGTGCATGGGACCTTTTGAAGGTGGTCACCATTATCTTCATTACCTCCACCATAGTTTGTAAATAACAGGGAGGGAACACAGCTGCACCCATCAACAGAAAATTGGATTAAAGATTTACTGAACATGGCCTTGCCCATCAGAACAAGACCCAATTTTTCCCTCAGTCTTCTCCCATCAGGAAGCTTCCATAAGCCTCTTATCCTTCTCTGTCAGAGGGCAGACAGACTGAAAACCACAATCACAGGAAACTAACCACTCTGATCACATGGACCACAGCCTTGTCTAACTCAGTGAAACTATGAACCATGCCGCGTAGGGCCACCCGAGATGGACGGGTCATGGTGGAGACTACTGACAAAATGTGGTCCATTGGAGAAGGGAATGCCAAACCAATTCAGTATTCTTGTCTTGAAAACCCCATGAACATGCAAAACTATTCTCAAATTCTCTAAATTACTAAAAGTTGCTTCAAAACATTCTCTCAAGCTGGACATGATGGTTTAATAAAAAGAAACTGCTACTTATTAGTTACTAACCAATGAATGCATAAAGGGTCATGACTAAAATAAAATCGTGGATGATGCTACAGGCTGGAATCAAGAGTCAACAATACAAAATTACAAATAAATATTTGCTGATAAATATTTGCTGTTGAGAGAATTATTCTACCAAAAGAATCACAAATCTGGACTAAAAGAGACTATGACTGTGCAAAACTTTTAAACAAAGTTGCCCTGTATTGCCACTGCTTTTAATGTTTTTCTGCCAGTTTTTACTAGCTCATAAATTGACAAAATATAAAAATAAAAGAGGTAAAACTTGGAAAAAAGAGTAAAAAAATATTTATTTATGATTATATCTCTATTTGCCAGTATACCTATTACCTTGAAATAACTGATAAATCAGTTAATTGCTGTTCTAAAAATTAACATACAAAATGGTTTTTATATGTGTAAGCAACAAGCAATATAAAAATATATTAAAGAAAATGTTCCACTTATAATAGAACCAAAAGAGACAAAAATTCCTACATATAAACTTAGGTAATGTTGAGAACCAACACAAAATAAAATTATATTATTCCACTGAGTTTTAAGATTGAAATGAAAAGAAAGGTAAATCACAATCCTGAATAGGAAAACTCAATATTGAAGTGATGTTAGTGCCTCTAAAATTAATCCATAAATTCAAGGAATCCTCATTAAAATAGAAATAGAAACCTGTAAAAAAAATTGAAAAGAAAGATACAGGACTTTATCTGGAAAAATAAGCATGTAAGAATAGCCAGGAAAATTTTGATCATAAAGAGTAATGAAGAAGTACTAGGCCTGCCAATATTAAATCACATTATGAAGTGACAATAATTAAACAATTTGGCCATGGAGAAGATGTAGACAGATAAGTGGAACAGAGTGGAAAGCCAAAAACATTGGACTCAAATGAAAATGGAAATTTAGAAATAGTGATGGTTTTTTAAATAAATGGAGAAAAAAGTGAAATTTCATAAATACTGTTGCAGCAATTGGCTATTCTTTTAGAAAAAGATAGGTAAAAATATGAATACTCATCTAACTTTATTCCAAATAACAAAAATTTTAAGATTAAAATATAAAATAATAGAAATTTAAAAAATTAAATCATGAGTAATTATATTCAAAATGTTAGAATGCTGAATCCTTCTATATAGATACAAATATAAGAGAAAAGAAGTAAAACTTTACACATATGTTCATTTACATATATTATATATATACATATTTTAAATTTCTGTATGACTAAAATTCTAAAAAACAAATTAAAACACATAATATAATTCAGGAAAATTATTTTCATAGAATTTATGACATGCATATAAAAATCATTCTTAAAAAAGATGAACAGTCCAGAAGGAAAAAATTGCATATGAATAAAAATCAAATTGCAGAGAAGTAACATTATTTCAACGATTATACAGTAGAAGTGACAAATAGATTCGAGGGATTAGATCTGATAGAGTGCCTGAACAACTATGGATGGAGGTTCATGACATTGTACAGGAGGCAGGGATCAAGATAATCCCCAAGAAGAAAATTCAAAAAGGCAAAATGGTTGTCTGAGGAGGCCTTACAAATAGCTGAGAAAAGAAGAGAAGAAAAAGACAAAGGAGAAAAGGAAAGATATACCCATTTGAATGCAGAGTTCCAAAGAAAAGCAAGGAGAGATAAGAAAGCGTAAACTTGGAAAAAAGAGTAAAAAAATATTTATTTATGATTATATCTCTATTTGCCAGTATACCTATTACCTTGAAATAACTGATAAATCAGTTAATTGCTGTTCTAAAAATTAACATACAAAATGGTTTTTATATGTGTAAGCAACAAGCAATATAAAAATATATTAAAGAAAATGTTCCACTTATAATAGAACCAAAAGAGACAAAAATTCCTACATATAAACTTAGGTAATGTTGAGAACCAACACAAAATAAAATTATATTATTCCACTGAGTTTTAAGATTGAAATGAAAAGAAAGGTAAATCACAATCCTGAATAGGAAAACTCAATATTGAAGTGATGTTAGTGCCTCTAAAATTAATCCATAAATTCAAAGGAATCCTCATTAAAATAGAAATAGAAACCTGTAAAAAAAATTGAAAAGAAAGATACAGGACTTTATCTGGAAAAATAAGCATGTAAGAATAGCCAGGAAAATTTTGATCATAAAGAGTAATGAAGAAGTACTAGGCCTGCCAATATTAAATCACATTATGAAGTGACAATAATTAAACAATTTGGCCATGGAGAAGATGTAGACAGATAAGTGGAACAGAGTGGAAAGCCAAAAACATTGGACTCAAATGAAAATGGAAATTTAGAAATAGTGATGGTTTTTTAAATAAATGGAGAAAAAAGTGAAATTTCATAAATACTGTTGCAGCAATTGGCTATTCTTTTAGAAAAAGATAGGTAAAAATATGAATACTCATCTAACTTTATTCAAATAACAAAAATTTTAAGATTAAAATATAAAATAATAGAAATTTAAAAAATTAAATCATGAGTAATTATATTCAAAATGTTAGAATGCTGAATCCTTCTATATAGATACAAATATAAGAGAAAAGAAGTAAAACTTTACACATATGTTCATTTACATATATTATATATATACATATTTTAAATTTCTGTATGACTAAAATTCTAAAAAACAAATTAAAACACATAATATAATTCAGGAAAATTATTTTCATAGAATTTATGACATGCATATAAAAATCATTCTTAAAAAAGATGAACAGTCCAGAAGGAAAAAATTGCATATGAATAAAAATCAAATTGCAGAGAAGTAACATTATTTCAACGATTATACAGTAGAAGTGACAAATAGATTCGAGGGATTAGATCTGATAGAGTGCCTGAACAACTATGGATGGAGGTTCATGACATTGTACAGGAGGCAGGGATCAAGATAATCCCCAAGAAGAAAATTCAAAAAGGCAAAATGGTTGTCTGAGGAGGCCTTACAAATAGCTGAGAAAAGAAGAGAAGAAAAAGACAAAGGAGAAAAGGAAAGATATACCCATTTGAATGCAGAGTTCCAAAGAAAAGCAAGGAGAGATAAGAAAGCGTTCCTCAGTGATCAATGCAAAGAAACAGAGGAAAACAACAGAATGGGAAAGACTAGAGAGCTCTTCAAGAAAATTAGAGATACCAAGGGAACATTTCATGCAAAGATGGACTCAATAAAGGACAGAAATGGTATGGACCTAACAGAAGCAGAAGATATTAAGAAGAAGTGGCAAGAATACACAAAAGAACTGTACAAAAAAGATCTTCATGATTCAGATAACCACAATGCTGTGATCACTCACCTAGAGCCAGACATCCTGGAGTGTGAAGTCAAGTGGACCTTAGGAAGCATCACTACGAACAAAGCTAGTAGAGGTGATGGAATTCCAGGTGAGCTATTTCAAATCCTAAGAGATGATGCTTTGAAAGTGCTACACTCAATATGCCAGCAATTTGGAAAACTCAGGACTGGAAAAGGTCAGTTTTCATTCCAATCCCAAAGAAAGACAATGCCAAAGACTGCTCAAACTACCACACAATTGTACTCATCTCACACACTAGCAAAGTAATGCTCAAAATTCTCCAAGCCAGGCTTCAACAGTTAGTGGACTGTGAACTTCCAGATGATCAAGCTGGATTTAGAAAAGGTAGAGGAACCAGAGATCAAATTGCCAGTATCCATTGGATCAAACCAAAAAGCAAGAGAGTTCCAGAAAAACATCTACTTCTGCTTTATTGACTACACCAAAGCCTTTGACTGTATGGATCACAACAAACTGTGGAAAATTCTTCAAGAGATGGTAATACCAGACCACCTGACCTGCCTCCTAAGAAATCTGTATGCAGGTCAAGAAGCAACAGTTAGAACTGGACATGGTACAACAACAAATACGGAAAGGAGTACATCAAGGCTGTATATTGTCACCCTGCTTATTTAGTTTATATGTAGAGTACATCATGCAAAATGCTGGGCTGGATGAAGCACAAGCTGGAATCAAGATTTCTGGGAGAAATATCAATAACCTAAGATAGGCAGATGATACCACCCTTATGGGAAAAAGCAAAGAAGAACAAAAGAGCCTTTTGATGACAATGAAAGAGGAGAGTGAAAAAATTGGCTTAAAACTCAAGATTCAGAAAAGTGAGTTCATGGCATCCTGTCCCATCTCTTCCTGACAAGTAGGTGGGGAAACATTGGAAAAGGTTACAAACTTTATTTTGGGGGGCTCCAAAATCGCTGCAGATGGTGACTGCAGCCATGGAATTAAAAGACACTTGCTCCTTGGAAGAAAAGTTTTGACCAACTTAGAGAGCATATTAAAAAGCAAAGACATTACTTTGCTGACAAGGTCTGTCTAGTCAAAACTATGGTTTTCCAGTAGTCATGTATTGACGCGAGAGTTGGACTGTAAAGAATGCTGAGCGCTGACGAATCGATGCTTTTGAACTGTGGTGTTGGAGAAGACTCTTGAAGTCCCTTGGACTACAGGGAGATCCAACCAGTCCATCCTAAAGGAAATCATTCCTTAATATTCACTGGAAGGACTGATGCTGAAACTCCAATACTTTGGCCACCTTATGCAAAGAACTGACTCATTTGAAAAGACCCTGATGCTGGGAAAGATTGAGGGCAGGAGGAGAAGGGGACAACAGAGGATGAGATGATTGGATAGCATCACTGACTCAAATGACATGAGTTTGAGTAAGCTCTGGGAGTTGGTAATGGACAGGGAGGCCTGGAGTGCTGCAGTCCATGGGCTCGCAAGGAGTCAGAAATGACTGAGTGGCTGAACTGGATACTATTTCCAAAATCACATGACAGAGTACTTTACCTTACTCACTAAAAAAGAATTACAAATCAAACCAGTATCATTTTGAATGTATAGTAATTAAAATCAGAAATTTTAATGAGTATCAGTGCTGAAAAAAGTGTGGGAAAAGATATTTTCCACATACTTGTTGATGGAGTACACACTTCCTGGAAGGTAAACAATTTGCATTAAAATTTAGTTATGAATTTAACCCTTTGATTCTCTAATCAATTCCACCTCTGAGAAATTTTCCTATGGATATACTCAGAAAAATTTACTGAGAAATACATACAAAGATGTTCATTACAGTCTTGTTGATAATATACCCACACTAAGGAACCACAGCACCCCTAAGCTAGAGGTTTCTTAAGTTGGAAAAAAACAGCTCCTCTAAGTCTATAGCTGTGATTAACCTTCTGTTTACAGTTTCACTCACAACACATTTTTGAATTTTCAACTTTCCACTAAACTGCTTGAGTTTTTCTCAGCTCTCATCTTTGGCACATGATGCCAATAATCTCTCTTAAAATAGTTCTTTGTATGGATCATGTGCTTTATTAGACCCCAGTCTCCTTGAGAAAAACATCCATTCTCGATGCACTCCTATTTTGTCTTAGTAGATGTGATCATTATTTAGCAATACTTATATTCTCTCTACATCTAAGCTTATGGGGGAAATCACATTGTCTGACACTTGAAGTTGGTGTGGTTTACAAAATTTGCTCTGGCTAAATAATGATGAATGGAAGTGGTTTAAGAACAGCTGTTTGATTCTCCAGGGACCTGGTAGCATAATTAGTTATAATCTAGAGAGTAAAACTTCTGTTAGCCTGAGTCGGCTAAGAACTTAGTTTAATTTAACGAACAATAAATCTTTTGTTTTAAGGCATCAGCATTTGGGATTTGTCTGTCATTGCAGCATAACCTACTCTGCCCTAGCTGATGACTTAATGATGATTCATGATAATTTATTGAATATATAAAATACTTCTATTTTCTAAAATATGGTAAATACTCGAGTTCTCCAAGAAAATTTCATTAAAATAATTATTTTGAGGAGTCACACTCTTGGTTTCCACTTAGTTTACAAGAGATTAGAATCAAAGAGAATCCAAGATTTGCAGTAAAATAGTTCCATTTTCTCCAGGTTACCTCCAACCCTTTTATGACTGATAAACATGCCTTTGATGAGACTGTCAATCTGATAAGTTGATTGAGAGTCAACAGTCTCCAAAGTTAGGCTGAGATGACTTCTTTGAGTAATGAGAAAATAAAAAAACTAATATTTTAAAACTCTCATTCTTTTAAAATTTCCATGTGTCTGTTTTTAATGTATATAATCCTTTGTTCAGTAGTACAGTGTATAATTCATACATATACATGCCCAAAAGTTATTCATTGCAAAGATTTTGCAGTTTAAAAATTTGATGAAGATCAAAAGATCTTCAGTAAGATCTAAAGTAAACAACCCCTTCCTCCTCAAGAGTAATTTTTTTTTTCTTTCTTAAAGCCTTTATTTCTGAGATATGGCAGAAACATCTTACAGGTACACATGGAAAAGTAAGATTATGAATCCACTCGCATGGCACAATCAGTGCAAACCATCACTCACCCCTCCAGCCTCCTCCTCCCTCCCCTTTTCCCCTCCCGCCCTCCCCTTCCTCCCCCCTTTCCCTTCCCCATCTCCTCAGCCGCTCACAGGCCTNTCTGATTTCGGTGTTGACCATCTGGTGATGTCCATGTGTAGAGTCTTCTCTTGTGTTTTTGGAAGAGGGTATTTGCTATGACCAGTGTGTTCTCTTGGCAAAACTCTATTAGCCTTTGCCCTGCTTCATTCTGCATTCCAAGGCCAAATTTGCCTGTTACTCCAGGTGTTTCTTGACTTTCCACTTTTGCATTCCAATTCCCGATAATGAAGAGGACATTTTTTTGGGGTGTTAGTTCTAAAAGGTCTTGTAGGTCTTCATAGAACCATTCAACTTCCACTTCTTCAGCATTACTGGTTGGGGCACAGACTTGGCTTACTGTGAATTGAATGGTTTGCCTTGGAAACAAACAGAGATCATTCTCTCATTTTTGAGATTGCATCCAAGTACTGCATTTCAGACTCTTGTTGGCCATGAATGTTACCCCATTTTTTCTAAGGGATTCCTGCCCTCGGTAGTATATATAATGGTTATCAGAGTTAAATTCACCCATTCCAGTCCATTTTTGTTCGCTGATTCCTAGAATGTCAACATTCACTCTTGCCGTCCATTTGACCACTTCCAATTTGCCTTGATTCATTGACTGAACATTCCAGGTTCCTATGCAATACTGCTCTTTACAGCATTGGACCTTGCGTCTATCACCAGTCACATCCACAGCTGGTTATTGTTTTTGCTTTGGCTCCATCTCATCATTCTTTCTGGAGTTATTTCTCCTCTGATCTCCAGCAACATATTGGGCACCTACCTACCTGGAAATTTCCTCTTTCAGTATCCTACTGTTTTGCCTTTTCATACTGTTCATGTGGTTCTCAAAACAAGAATACTGAAGTGGTTTGCCATTCCCTTTTCCAGTGGAACACATTCGGTCAGACCTCTCCACCATGACCCACCCATCTTGGGTGGATGCACATGGCACGGCTTAGTTTCATTGAGTTAGACCAGGCTGTCGTCCGTGTGATTAGATTGACTAGTTTTCTGTGATTATGGTTTCATTGTATCTCCCCTCTGATGCCCTCTTGCAACACTTACCATCTTACTTGGATTTCTCTTACCTTGAATGTGGGGTATCTCTTACCTTGGACGTGGGATATCACTTCACGGCTGCTCCAGCAAAGTGCACTGCTGCTCCTTACCTTGGACGAGGGGTATCTCCTCACCACTGCCCGTCCTGACCTTGAATATGGAGTAGCTCCTCTCAGCCCTCCAGCACCCGCCCAGCCACCACTCCTGCACAGGTGGCCTAGACGGTAAAACGTCTGTCTCCAATGCAGGAGACCCTGGGTTGGGAAGATCCTCTGGAGAAGGAAATGACAATCCATCCCAGGACTATTGCCTGGAAAATCCCATGGACAGAGGAGCCTGGTAGGCTACAGTCCATTGGGTCGCAAAGAGTCAGACACAACTGAGCGACTTCACAAATGCCCCATACTCCACCCTAAACTTCCTTCAGGGAGAGTTGAAGGTCAACAGCTGCAGCAGCACAGGATTCAGTCTCCACAGATGCAGATAGCAAATGCCCTTGCCCAAGCACCTGTATGTAGCTGAAAAGTTTATGTAGCCATAAGAGTACAATTACACGGTGAGAAGCCTCTTTCATGGCATAACTTGAACTACCATTGTTCTCTTTCAGGATCCCTTTGCATCCTGGAGCTCATCTCTAGAGATGCCTGCAAAGAAGATGGATTGGGTGTGGTGGGGGAAACTCTGCTAGGCCTAGCGAAGAGAGTTTACTCTACATCCTTTGTCTACTAGAGTAATATACTGATTACAATTGATAAACTTACAATGACAAATCATTATCACTGCCAATTACAAATTGGCACTTGCTTGTCAACTACAAATTGGCATTTGCCAGGGACTGAATACCAACAAAATAGGCATTTGCCAACTGCCTCTGCAAAGATTTAACCCTGTCCTCTTGCAGCAGCTGAACTTCAACACTTTCTAAGGATAATTCAGGGTGGAGACAGAGACACTCTGTGCTCCAGCGAAACTGGTGGAACAGGTTTTAGATAGTAAAATATTTCCAGGAACTGATTTCATGATCTTAGTACTTGTATCTCTTCATATCTAGAAAATCACTAAATCCCTTCATGGTGACATCAGTTCCTTCTGACTAGCAGAAAACTTTTTGTCAAGTAGTGCTTGATTGTGTTGAACTCTCCATTCACCAAACTCTTTATATTAATCTTCTTTCACTGCCTCATTGGAGCAGTATCTCAAAGCTATTTGAGGTACTATCTCCTGGCCTGTAGTTCTCATTTTGCCCAAGCAAAAGTGGAAATGACATCAAACTGTGGATGTGTCAGATGGTGAAAGTAAAGTCTGATATATAAAGAACAATAATGCATAGGAACCTGGAATGTTAAATTCATGAATCAAGGGAAATGAGAGGTAGTCAAACAGGAGATGTCAAGAGTGAACTTTGACATTTTAGGAATCAGTAAACTAAAATGGATGGGAATGAGCAAATTTAATTCAAAGGACCATTATAGCTAATACTGTGGACAAGAATCCCTTAGAATAAATGGAGTAGTCCTCATAGTCAATAAAAGAGTCCAAAATGCAGTACTTTGGTGCAGTCTCAAAAATGACAGAATTATCTTGGTTTTTTTCCAAGGCAAACCATTCAACATCACAATAATCCAAGTCTATGTCCCAATCACTAATTCAAAAGAAGCTGAAGTTGACAGATTTATGGAGACCTACAAGACCTTCTAGAACTAACACCCCCCCACACACAAAAAAAAAAAAAGTTTTTTTTTTTTCATCATAGGGGACTGGAATGTAAAAGTAGGATATCAAGAGATACCTGGAATAACAAGTAACTTTGTCCTTGGAATACAAGATTAAGCAGAGCAAAGGCTTACAGAGTTTTGCCAAGAGAATGCACTGGTCATAGCAAACACCTCTTCCAATGACACAGGAGATGACTCTACATGTAGATATCACCAGTTAGTCAGCAACAAAATCAGATTGATTATATTATTTGCAGCCAAAGATAGAAAATTCTATGCAGTAAGCAAAAACAAGACCTGGAGCTGACTGTGGCTCAGATCATGAACTCCTTATTGCCAAATTTTGACATAAATTGAAAAAAGTAGGGAAAACCTTTAGACCATTCAGGCATGACCTAAATCAAATCCCTTACGATTATACAGTGAAGTGAGAAATAGATTCAAAGGGTTATATCTGATAGACAGAGTGCCTGAAGAACTACAAATGGAGATGAGATGGAAATCCAAGTTCTAGTCCTTGGAGCTGAAGAATGGATTCCACAAACATGCAAACACACACAGTCTGAGGGTCAATTTTCTTCCAGTTCTTCAGTATACAAGCCAAAGGCATCCACTTTAAGCTGGATATGGGGCTCAAAGAGGTTGTTCTCATCTGAAAGAGAGAAAACCAATATCTAGTGCTTTTTGTCTTTTCTTTGGTTCCTCCGATAAAGGGTGCCCCCTCCTTGTGGAGTGGGAGCAAAGAAGCACCAATAATGTATGCATCTCTCAACTTTGGAGTGTACCCTACCTTGACTGCCCTTATTTGGATTCCCTGGGCCTTCATCCTCTTCCTGTTTCTATCTTCCCTTCCACCTAGAGATAGAAAGAGTGAAAGCCTAAGTTGGTAGACATCCTTTGCTCCTGAACATTGTGTATGTTTGAACTGGAAGTCCCATAAAGCAAGCTAAGCAGTGCACAAGGTTAGGGTTATTCACATACTCCAAAATGATCCTACCTTAAGTGAAAAATCGCATAAGCTCTAAATATTAGGAAAGAGAAGTGGTAGATGTCCTGCAGTTCTCAGTGAGGTAGCAGGCTAGCAGAGGTTTTGTTCAGCATCTCCAGGTCAATCGGCTGGCCAATGGCCACTGTCTACTAAGTCTATCTGATTTTAGAACTCGTGCAGGCTTGTGAAACAAAGAGTGACCCACAGAACATGCAGTGAGATTAGGTAGTGAGAGGTGAATGACAGAGTTGAGAGTGAGTGTCCATGCTTACTTTGTATAGGCATTGAGGAATCCCGGACAAGCCCCCACAAGATGAGATAAGAATCCAAGTTCTTGTCTGTGGAGCCAAAGAATGGAATACACAAGCATGCAAACACACAGTAATAAGTGAATAAGATTCATTAAAGAGGAAGTACAAAGCTCTCAGCATAGACACTGAGTAAAGAGTCCCTCTGAGGGGGACTTATAGCAGTTTTTATATCGTTCCTTATATTACATTATTTCTAACCAGTTGATTTAAAGATCAACATGCTTAAAACCTTTATGGCTTCTCTTGATCCTTGGATTAAGTTACCACCCTTTTTCATGCCCTCTGACAGAAGTATGGGCTTAAGATTAATGATCACCAGTTGTTTTTCCCTCAAAAATATGGAACATAATTTAATTATTGCCCTTCCCTGGATCTGACTGCTGATAATTTATCATATTAAAGACACATTTCAGAAATTCAGAACAATGGATGTTTTCTGAAAATAAGATCAAGGTCTCATTATTCTACACTGACTGCCTAGTAATTTTTTTTTAATTTAAATTGATTTATTTTAATTGCAGGCTAATTACTTTACAATATTGTATTGGTTTTGCCATACATAAGCATGAATCGACCACAGGTGTACATATGTTCCTCATCCTGAACCCCCCTCCCACCTCCCTCCCTGTACCATCCCTCATAACTCAGAGGTTCCTAACATTGTACCTGAGGTAGTGGACAAAACCATCCTCAAGAAAAATAAATAAAGAAGGAAAGTGATTGTCTGAAGTGGCCTTACAAATAACTAAAAAAAGACAGGTAAAGGGAAAAGGAAAAAGGGGAAGATATACCTAACTGAACTCAAAGTTCCAAAGAATCAGTTCAATTAAGCTCAGTTACTCAGTTGTGTCTGACTCTTTGTGACCCCAAGGACTGCAGCATGTCAGGCCTCCCTGTCCATCACCAACTCCCAGAGTTTACCCAAATTCATACCCACTGAATCAATGATGCCATCCAACCATCTCATCCTCTGTCATTTCCTTCTCCTCTGCCTTCAATCTTTCCCAGCATCATAGTCTTTTCCATTGAGTCAGTTCTTTGCATCAGGTGTCCAAAGTATTGAAGTTTCAGCTTCAGGATCAGTCCCTCCAATTAATATACAGGACTGATTTCCTTTAGGATGGACTGTTTAGATCTCCTTGCAGTCCAAGGGACTCTAAAGAGTCTTCTCAACACCACAGTTCAAAAGCACCAGTTCTTCAGTGCTTAGGTTTATTTATAGTCCAACTCTCATATCCATACAAGACTACTGGAAAAACATAGCTTTGACTGGACGGATCTAAGTCGACAAAGCAATCTTTGCTTTTTAGCATGCTGTCTATGTTGGTCACAACATTTCTTCCAAGGAGCAAGCGTTTTTTAATTTTATGACTACAGTCACCATCTGCAGGGATTATGGAGCCCCCCCCCAAAAAAAAAAAAAAACTCTCACTGTTGCCACTGGTTCCCTGTCTATTTACCATGAAGTGATGGGACTAAATGCCATGATCTTAGTTTTATGAACGTTGAGTTTTAAACCAACTTTTTCATTCTCCTCTTTCACTTTCATCACAAGGCTCTTTAGTTCCTCTTCATTTTCTGCCATAAGGGTGGTGTCATCTGCATACCTGAGGTTACTGATATTTCTATGAGCAATCTTGATTCCAGCTTGTGCTTCATCCAGCCTAGCATCTCCCATGATGTGCTCTGAATATAAGTTAAATAAGCAGGGAGACAAAATGCAACCTTGTTGTACGCCTTTTCCTATTTGCAACCAGCCTGTTGTTACATATTCAGTTATAACTGTTGTTTCCTGATGTGCATACAGATTTTTTAAGGGGAAGGTCAGGTGGTCTGAAAATTCCATCTGTTTCAGAATTTTCCATTTGTTGTGAACCACGCAGTAACAGCTTTAGCATAGTCAATACAGCAGAAACAGACGTTTTCTGGAAGTATCTTGCATTTTCAATGAGCCAACGGATGTTGGCAATTTGATCTCTGGTTCCTCTGTCTTTTCTACATTCAGCTTGAACATCTGGAAGTTCACAGTTATCATATTGTTGAAACTTGGCTTGGGGAATTTTGAACATTACTATTGTATGAGATGAGTGCAATTGTGCAGTAGTTTAAGCATTCTTTGACATTGCACTTCTTTGAAATTGGTAAGAAAACTGACCTTTTTCAGTTCTGTGGCCACTGCTGAGTTTTCCAAATTGCTGGCATATTGAGTGCAGCACTTTCACAGCATCATCTTTTAGGATTTGAAGTAGCTTAACAGGAATTCCATCATGTAGTGATGCTTCCTAAGGCCTACTTGACTTTGCATTCTAGAATGTCTGGCTCTGGGTGAGTAATCATACCATTGTGATTATCTTGGTCATGAAGATCTTTTTTGTACAGTTCTTCTGTGTATTCTTGCCACCTCTTCTTAATATCTTCTGCTTCTGTTAGGTCCATACCATTTCTGTCCTTTATCGAGCCCATTTTTGCATGAAATGGTCCCACTGTATCGCTAATTTTCCTGAAGAGATCTCTAGTCTTTCTCATTCTATTGTTTTCCTCTATTTATGTGCACTGATCACCAAAGAAGGATTCCTTATCTCTCCTTACTATTCTTTGGAACTCTGCATTCAAATGGGTATATCTTTTCTTTTCTCCTTTGTCTTTCACTTCTTTTCACAGGTATTTGTAAGGCCTCCTCAGACAACCATTTTGCTTTTTTGCATTTCTTTTTCTTGAGAGTGGTCTTGATCCCTATCTCCTTGTACAATGTCACAGACCTCCATCCATAGTTCTTCAGGCACTCTGTCTATCAGATTTAATCCTTTCAATCTATTTATCATTTCCACTGTATAATCATAAGGGATTTAATTTTGGTCATACCTGAATGGTCTAGAGGTTTTCCCTACTTTCTTCAATTTAAGTCTGAATTTTGCAATAAGGAGTTCATGGTCTGAGCGACAGTCAGCTCCCAGTCTTAGTTTTGCTATCTGTATAGATCTTCTCTATCTTTGGCTGCAAAGAATATAATTTGGCTACAAAGAACATAATCAATCTGATTTTGGTATTGGCCATCTGGTGATGTCCATGTATAGAGTTTTCTCTTGCGTTGTTGGAAAAGGATGTTTGCTATGACCAGTTTTTGCTGGCAAAACTCTGTTATCCTTTGCCCTACTTCATTGTGTACTCCAAGGCCAAATTTGCCTGTTACTCCAGGTGTTTCTTCACTTCTTACTTTGCATTCTAGTCTTCCTTAAAGAAAAGGACATTTTTTTTGAGTGTTGGTTCTAGAAGGTCTTGTAGGTCTTCACAGAACCTTTCAGCTTCAGCTTCTTTAGCATTATTGGTCGGGACATATACTTGGAATATTGTGGTATTGAATAATTTGCCTTGGAAATGAACAGAGACCATTCTGTTGTTTTTGAGATTGCCTCCAAATACTGCATTTAGGACTCTTTTGTTGGCCATGATAGCGACTTCATTTCTTTTAAAGGATTCATGCCCACAGTAGTAGATTTAATGGTCATCTGAGTTAAATTCACCCATTCCAGTCCATTTTGGTTTGCTGATTCCTACAATGTTGATGTTAATTCTTGCCCTCTCCTGTTACCACTTCCAATTTGCCTTCATTCATGAACCTAACATTCCAAGATTCATGGACCTAAAGTTTCTATGCAATATTGCTCTTTACAGCATTGGACTTTGCTTCTATCATCAGCCACATCCACAACTGTGTGTTGTTGTTACTTTGCCTCTGTCTCTTCATTCTTTCTGGAGTTATTTCTCCATTGATCTCCAGTAGCATATTGGGCACATACTGACCTGGGTAGTTCATCTTTCATTGTCCAATCTTTTTGTCTTTTCATACTGTTCATGAAGTTCTCAATGCAAGAATACTGAAGTGGTATGCCATTCCTTTCTCCAATGGACCATATTTTGTCAGAACTCTCCACCATGACGTATCCATCTTGAGTGGCATTACACAGCACGGCTCATGGTTTCATTGAGTTAGACAAGACTGTGGTCCACGTGATCAGATAATAACAAGGATAAATATGAAAGTCTTAAGTGAGTAATGTAAAGAAATAGAGGAAAACAATAGAGTGGGAAAGACTACAGTTCTCTTCAAGAAAATCGGTGATACCAAGGGAATATTTCATGAAAAGATGGGCACAGTAAAGGACAGAAATGGCAAGAACAAAACAGAAGCAGAAGGGATTAAGAAAAGATGGCAAGAATACAGAGAGCTGTACAAAAAAATGTCTTAATGACCTGGATAACCATAATGGTGTGATTACTCACTTAGAGTCATACATCCTGGAGTGTGCATTCAAGTGGGTCCTAGGAACCACTACTTTGTCCTAAAAGATGATGCTGTTAAACTGCTGATTCAATATGCCAGCATAATTGGAAACTCAACAGTAGCCACAGGACTGGATGTCATCAGTTTTCATTCCAATCCTAGAGAAAGGTAATGCCAAAGCATGTTCAAACTACCACATAATTGTGATTATTTCACATGCTAGCAAAGCAATGCTCAAATCCCTCAAGCTAGGCTTCAGCAGTATGTGAACCATGAACTTCCAGATGTACAAGCCGGACTTAGAAAAGGGAGATGAATCAGAGAGCAAATTGCCAACTTTCATTGGATCATAGAAAACTCAAGGGAATTTCAGAAACCATCTACTTCTGCTTCTTTGACTAGTCTAAAGCCTTTGACTGTGTGGGTCACAGCAAACTGTGGATAAAATTCCTAAAGAGATAGGAATACAAGACATTTGCCTGCCTCCTTAGAAACCTACATGCAGTTCAAGAAACAACAATTAGAACCAGATATGGAACAGGAGACTGGTTCCAAATTAGGAAAGGAGTACGTCAAGGCTGTATATTGTCATATTGCTTGTTTAACTTATATGCAGAGTACATCGTGTTAAATGCCAGGCTGGATGAACCACAGTCTGACATCAAGATAGCTGGGAGAAATATTCACAATCTCATATATACAGATGATACTACTTAATGGCAGAAAACAAAGAGAATGTAAGGAGACTGTTGATGAAAGTGTAAGAGGAAAGTGAAAAAGCTTGTTTAAAATTCAACATTCAAAAAGCTAAGTTCATAGTATCTAGTCCCATCACATCAGGACAAAAAGAAAGGGAAATAGTGACTGATTTTATTTTCTTGGGATCCAAAACTACTGCAGACATGACTGTAGTCATGAAATTAAAAGACATTTGATCCTTGGAAGAAAAACTATGAAAAACCTAGACAGCATATTAAAAGTGGAAACATCACTTTCCCACTAAAGGTTCGAATAGTCAAAGGTGCTGTTTTTCCAGTAGTCATGTACAGATGTGAGAGTTCATCCATAAAACGATTGAACTCTGAGGAATTGATGCTTTCAAACTGTGGTGCTGGAGAAGATGCTTGAGAGTCTCTTGGAAAGTAAGGAGCACATATCAGTCAATTCTAAAGGAAATCAACCCTGAATAATTATTGAAAGGGCAGATGTTGAGGCTGAACTTCCAATACTTTGGCCACTTGATTAAAAAAACTGACTCATTGGAAAACACACTGATGCTAGGAAAAACTGAGGGCAAGAGGAGAAGGAGCCGACAGAGGATTAGATGGTTAGATAGTATCATTGACTCAGTGGACATGAATTTAAGCAAATTCTGGGAGATAAATGAGTGATAGGGAAGGCTGGTGTGCTGGAGTCCATTGAGTCTCAAATAGTTCGAGAGGACTGAGCAACTGAAGAAGAACGCAAAACCCTCAACTCTCACATTATGCATCTTTTTTTGTCTACATCACCCAGAGTCCATAGTTTAAATGTGGTTCACTCTTGGTCTTTTACATTCTATGGGTTTTGACACATTTATGTGGACATGTATTTACCTTTATCATGTCATACAGAGTAGTTCAAATGTCCTGAAATCTGTCTGTGCTTTTTTTAATTCCTCCTTCTCCCCTAATTTCTGGCAACTACTAATCTTTTAACTGTCTTCATAATTTTCCTCTTCCAGAATGCCATATATTTTGAAATCATACAGTATATAGCCTTCTCAAGTTGGCTTTTTTTCACTTAAAGTAATATGCATTTGAGGCTTCTCCATCTCTTCATGTGTCATGATAACTAATTTATTTTTAACACTGAATAATATTCTATTGTCTAGAGGAACTGCAGTTTATTCATTTACCGACCAAAGAGCACCTTTGTTGCTTACAAGTTCTGGCAGTTATGAATAAAGCTGCTATAAACATCAATATGCAGGATTTTGTGTTAATGTAAATTTTCAGCCTTTTGGGTAAATACAAAGGAATGCAATTTTTTGATTATATGGTAATAGATAATACTGTGTTCAATTTTGTAAGAAATCACCAAAATTGCTTCCTAAGTTGTTGTTACATTTTACATTCCCACTAGAAATGAATGGCAGTCATTGTTGATCCACTTGCCAGTGTTTGATGTCTTCAGTGTTCTGATTTTGGACATTCTAATAGGCATGTAATGGCATCTCATTGCTTTGATTGGAATTCCCCTGATGACATTTGATGTGCAGCATCTTTTCATGTACATATTTGCACCTGTATGTCTTCTTTGTTGCATATCTGTTCAGGAATTTTGCCCACTTTTAAATTGGGTTGTTTGTACTCTTGCATTTTAAGAGTTCTTTTTATATTTTGGATAAGTTTGTTATCAGATATGTCTTTTGTAAATATTTTCTCCCAACATGTTGTTTTGTTATCCTTTTGACAATATCTTTCATAAATCATGAATTTTTAATTATTAGAAAGTGCAACTTATCAATTGTTTCTTTCATGGCTTATGCTTTGGTGCTGTATCGAACAGTCATTGCCATGCCATGATTATCTTGTTCTTTTCTCTTATGTTATCATCTAGAAATCTTATAGTTTTGTATTTTGCATTTAGGTCTGTGATCCACTTTAAGTTAATTTTAAACATAATGCTTATGTTTAGATTATATATTTTTTAAATTGTATGCATATATCCAGTTCCAGTGGAGCTTTCTAGGCAGCTCAGGGTTAAAAAAGTCCAGTTGTCAATGTAGGAGCCACAGGTCAATCCCTGGGTTAGGAAAATCCCCCTGTAGAAGGAAATGGCAACCCATTCTTGTATTCTTGCCTGGGAAATTCCATTAACAGAGGAGCCTGGCAGGCTACTGGGCTGCAGCCCATGGGGTCACAAAGAATTGGATATGACTGAACATGCACACACCCAGTTAGGGGAGTATTTGTTAAAAAGACCATGTTTTATCCATTATATTGCCTTAGCCTTTGTCAAAGACCAATTGACTATATAATGTAGGTCTACTTCTGGACTCTCCATTCTGATTTATTGCATTATTTCATCAATACCATACCCTGAGAATTACTATAATTTTAAAATAAGTGCTAAAGTTAAGTAATATCATTCTTTTTACTTTGTTTTCTTTCGATATTGTGTTGACTATTCTGGGTCTTTTGTCTCTCTATATAAATCTTAGCATCAGTTTGTTGACATCTGCAAAATAGTATAGTGAGATTTGATTGAGATTGCATTGAAACTATAGATCAATAGTTAGGAAGAACTGACATCTTGACAGCATTCAGTCTTCCTGTGTAAGAACATGGAACATCTTTTCTTTAACTTCTTTCATTATTTTTTTGTAATTTTCTTCATATAGCTCTTTTTAAAAAAAATTTTTTTTTACTTTATTTTACTTTACAATACTGTATTGGTTCTGCCATACATTGACATGAATCCATCACGGGTGTACATGAGTTCCCAATCCTGAACCCCCTCCCACCTCCCTTCCCATACCATCTCTCTGGGTCATCCTAGTGCACCAGCCTCAAGCATCCTGTATCCTGTATCGAACATAGACTAGCAATTCATTTCTTACATGATAATATACATGTTTCAATGCCATTCTCCCAAATTATCCAACTCTCTCCCTCTCTCACAGAGTCCAAAAGTCCGTTCTATACATCTGTGTCTTCTGCTGTCTCGCATACAGGGTTATCATTACCATGTTTCTAAATTCCATATATATGTGTTAGTATACTGTATTGGTGTTTTACTTCCTGGCTTACTTCACTCTGTATAATCAGCTCCAATTTCATCCATCTCATTAGAACTGATTCAAATGTATTTTTTTTTTAATGGCTGAGTAATACTCCATTGTGTATATGTACCCCAGCTTTCTTATCCATTCATCTGCTGATGGACATCTAGGTTGCTTCCATGTCCTGGCTATTATAAACAGTGCTGCGATGAACATTGGAATACATGTGTCTCTTTCAATTCTGGTTTCCTCAGTGTGTATGCCCAGCAGTGAGATTGCTGGGTTATATGGCAGTTCTAGTTGCAATTTTTTAAGGAATCTCCACACTGTTCTCCATAGTGGCTGTACTAGTTTGCATTCCCACCAACAGTGTAAGAGGGTTTCCTTTTCTCCACAGCCTCTCCAGCATTTATTGGTTGCAGCCTTTTGGATCACAGCCATTCTGACTGGTGTGAAATGGTACCTCCTTGTGGTCTTGATTTGCATTTCTCTGATAATGAGTGATATTGAGCATCTTTTCATGTGTTTGTTAGCCATCCATATGTCTTCTTTGGAGAAATGTCTATTTAGTTATTTGGCCATTTTTTGATTGGGTCATTTATTTTTCAGGAATTGAGCTGCATAAATTGCTTGTTTATTTTTTGAGATTAGTTATTTGTCAGTTGCTTCGTTTGCTATTATTTTCTCCCATGCAGAAGGCTGTCTTTTCACCTTGTTTATAGTTTCCTTTGTTGTGCAGAAGCTTTTAATTTTAATTAGATCCCATTTGTTTATTTTTGCTTTTATTTCCAGTATTCTGGGAGGTGGGTCATAGAGGATCCTGCTGTGATTTATGTCGAAGAGTGTTTTGCCTATGTTCTACTCTAGAAGTTTTATAGTTTCTGGTCTTATGTTTAGATCTTTAATCCATTTTGAGTTTATTTTTGTGTATGGTGTTAGAAAGTGATCTAGTTTCATTCTTTTACAAGAGGCTGACCAGTTTTCCAAGCACCACTTGTTAAAGAGATTGTTTTTAATCCACTGTATAGTCTTGCCTCCTTTGTTGAAGATAAGATGTCCATAGGTGTGTGAATTTATCTCTGGGCTTTCTATTTTGTTCCATTGGTCTATATTTCTGTCTTTGTGCCAGTACCATACTGTCTTGATGACTGTGGCTTGTAGTAGAGCCTGAAGTCAGGCAAGTTGATTCCTCCAGTTCCATTCTTCTTTCTCAAGATTGCTTTGGCTATTAGAGTTTTTTTTTTTTTTTTTTTTGTATTTCTCTACAAATCTTGAAATTATTTGTTCTAGTTCTGTGAAAAATACTGTTGGTAGCTTGATAGAGATTGCATTGAATCTGTAGATTGCTTTGGGTAGTATACTCATTTTCACTATATTGATTCTTCTGATCCATGAACATGGTATATTTCTCCATCTATTAGTGTCCTCTTTGATTTCTTTCATCAGTGTTTTATAGTTTTCTATATATGTCTTTGGTTTCTTTAGGTAGATATATTCCTAAGTAGTTTATTCTTTTTGTGCAACACAGAAATTCAAAGGATCACAAGAGACTACTATCAGCAATTATATGCCAATAAAATGGACAACATGGAAGAAATTGACAAATTCTTAGGAAACTACAACTTTCCAAAACTCAACCAGGAAGAAATAGAAACTCTTAACAGACCCACCACAAGCGTGGAAATTGAAACTGTAATAAGAAATCTTCCAGCAAACAAAAGCCCAGGACCAGACAGCTTCACAGCTGAATTCTACCAAAAATTTCAAGAAGAGCTAACACCTATCCTACTCAAACTCTTCCAGAAAATTGCAGAGGGAGGTAAACTTCCAAACTCATTCTATGAGGCCACCATCACCCTAATACAAAAACCTGACAAAGACGCCACAAAAAAGAGCAAACTACAGGCCAAATATCACTGATGAACATAGATGCAAAAATCCTCAACAAAATTCTAGCAATCAGAATCCAACAACACATTAAAAAGATTATATACCATGACCAAGTGGGCTTTATCCCAGGGATGCAAGGATTCTTCAATATCCACAAATCAATCAATGTAACTCACCAAATTAACAAATTGAAAAATAGAAGCCAAATGATTATCTTAATAGATGCAGAGAAGGCCTTTGACAAAATTCAACATCCACTTATGATAAAAACTCTCCAGAAAGCAGAAATAGAATGAACATACCTCAACATAATAAAAGCTATATATGACAAACCCACAGCAAACATGATCCTCAAAGGTGAAAAATTGAAAGCATTTCCCCTAAAGTCAGGAACAAGACAAGGGTGCCCACTTTCACCGCTACTATTCAACATAGTTCTGGAAGTTTTGGCCACAGCAATCGAGCAGAAAAAGAAATAAAAGGAATCCAAATTGGAAAAGAAGAAGTAAAACTCTCACTGTTTGCAGATGACATGATCCTCTACATAGAAAACCCGAAAGACTCCACCAGAAAATTACTAGAGCTAATCAATGAATATAGTAAAGTTGCAGGATATAAAATGAACACACAGAAATCCCTTGCATTCCTATACACTAATAATGAGAAAGTAGAAAAAGAAATTAAGGAAACAATTCCATTCACCATATAGCTCTTGTACATATTTTGTTATATTTACCACTAATATTTCATTTTTAGGGAAGCATTTGACTAATTTTAACTTGAGTAATTTTCATTGTGTAAAATATGCAGGGACAACTTTAGGAGAAATTCAGAAACCAAAATAATTAAATAATGTTATCCATATGACTTTGTCTATTGATATTCAATTCTAATTATTTTCCATATAAATATCTACTTAGCATAGTTATAATTGCATTGTACACACACTTTTGAACCTTATATTAAAAAAACTGATTGATATAAGTATTTTCCTTGTGACTATGTGATCTTAATAACTAGCCTTATCAAAAAATGTAATAAATATCATTATTCATTCCTTTGATAACTGATTTTTTTTTCTTACTTATGATTGGGAGATTGGTTTTAAAGATTGTAACTTAGTAGGAAAAGTAATATGAAAGTACTTGTATATGGCTACCAGTGTTCTGTTATTTTCTAACTATGTGAGTTTCAGTGGTTTTGCAGCTTAACTATGCCTTATTTTTCTCATTTGTAAAGTGGGTCCAAATAATACAACTATTTTTTTCCTAGAGTGTCATGAAAGTTGACTCCATGATTTATTTTAGTCCCTTGACTACTGTAGAACATATAATGTGCTAAATATGTGGTATGTGTATATGTTTATTAATTAAATATAATATTTATGAATATTTAATAAAATGCTTAACATATTTTAAATGTTAGATATGTGGCTAAATCAACACTAGAAGATTTGAGGTCCACAAACTAAAATATCAGCCAAAAACGCTGCAATAATTTTATGAAAATTCCAATGATAATCAAGCTGGTTTTCTTTTCTGTTATTAGTCAGAAAGTAAAGTTAAGTGAAGTTAAGCTGCTCAGTCGTGTCCGACTCTTTGTGACCCCATGGACTGTAGCCCACCAGGCTCCTCTGTCCATGGGATTCTCCAGGCAAGAATACTGGAGTGGGTTGCCATTTCCTTCTCCAGGGGATCTTCCCAACCCAGGGATCAAACCCAGGTCTCCCATATTAGAGGCAGACGCTTTAACCTCTGAGCCACCAGGGAAGTGAAGAGGAACTAAAAAGCCACTTGATTAAGTTGAAAGAGGAGAGTGAAAAATTGGTTTAAAACTCGACGTTCAAAAAATGAAGATCATGGCAAATAATGGGGAAGCAATGGAATTAGTGACAAACTTTTTTTCCTGGGCTCCAAAATTACTGCAGATCATGACTGCAGCCATGAAATTAAAATATGCCTGCTCTTTGGAAGAAAAGCTATGACTAACCTAGGCAGCATATTAAAAAGCAGAGACATTACTTTGCCAAAAGAGGTCTGTATAGTCAAAGCTATGATTTTTACAGCAGTCAGGTACAGATATGAGATTTGGACCACATAGAAGGCTGAGCACCAAATAATTGATGCTCTCAAACTGTGGTGTTGTAGAAAACTCTTGAAAGCTCATTGGACTGCAAAGAGATCAAACCAGTCAATCCTAAAGGAAATCAATCCTGAATATTCATTGTAAGAACTGATGTTGAAGCTGAAGCACCAATACTTTGGCCACCTGAAATAAAGAATCATCTCATTGGAAAAGACCCTGATGCTGGGAAAGATTGAAGGCAGTAGGAGAAGGAAATGACAGAGGACAAGATAGTTGGATGTCATCATTGACTCAATGAGCATGAATCTGAGCAAACTCTAGGAGATGGTGAAGGACAGGGGAGCCTGGTGTGTTTAGTTCATGGGGTTGCAAAGAGTAGAACATGACTAAGTGAATGAATAACAACAAAAGCACTATAATAAAAAATTAATAAACAACTCATGGGCTACTCAATTTTCCCCATTAAGCAGAAATTTCCTTTGATTCAGTTGATTTCTGACAACAATCTTTTGAATATTTACAAAAGTTTCTGAATGAGTAACCTACAGAAAATATTGCATGAAGACTGGATTTTAAAAATGCAGTTAGACCATTAAGAGTTTACTATGTTTAGCAAAAAGCATAATATTCCCAAGTTTTCTATTCTTCTTTGTGGTGAAATAGTGTTTATGCCAAAAAAAGCCTATATCCTTTAAAGATGGAGATTTTATTTCAGAGTTCTCATGAATAAGCCATGAAGAACAGTTTTAGCTTACCCTTAGGGAAGCAAGAGCGACCTCAATTCTGTCTCTATCAATGAGATTTATGACCTGATTTTAAAAGGCAAAATTTAGAAAAATGCATTAAATGTTAGTGGAATCTGCATTAAGAAAACTTCCTTGCAAGAAATAGCCATATGTATGAACATATGCACATATATGGATACAGTTTGATGGTTGCTTGACCATAAAGAGGTACAGAATATATATATATATATATATATTCCTAATTTCTGTACCATATGTTAGTTTTTGCCTGTTATTGAACTTGTACTTGCAAGGATGTAGAAAAAAGGGAACTTTTGTATGTTATTGGTGAGAATGTTAATTGGTAGTACAGTCACTACAGAAAACAGTATGGAGTTTCCTGCCAAAATTAAAAATAGAATTACTATATCATCAACTTATTCCACTTTATGGTATTTTTCTGAAGAAAAACAAAGCATTAATTCTAAAAGATATATGCATTTTTATGTTTAATGCAGGATTATTTACAATAATCAATTTATCAGAGCAACCTTAGAGTTATCGATGGATGATACAAATGTAGTATGTATGTATGTATGTGTGTGTGTATATACTTGTGTATATATATATATATATATATATACTTTCAATGTTGCACATTGAAAGTTGCTAAGAAAGTAGATCCTAAAGGTTATCATCAGAAGAAAAAACTTGTGTACTAAATATGATGATTGATGTTAGTCTTAAGATGATTATTTTGCAATATAAATAAAAATCAAATCATGTCCATCAGAAACTAATATGTTAATTTTACCTCAATAATAAAAATCATTGCTTTTTAAATTTTATATAAAGATGCTATATATATATAATATTTTTCAAATAAACTTTATGGTATTTAATGATATTCACCATTGTAAATGTTTATTTATATTATTGTTATTATTACCATAATAATGAATTGAAAGTTTAATTTAAAAACTACAGGGAGAAATCTTTCCATTCTGAGGTCATCCACCCACAAAATATCGGCACTGATAGAACCCATATCTTGCTTTTTCTCCATTTACATTTCACCTTAATTCTTCTCTCCCCTGCCCTCCTCTTCCTAATAGCATAATGAAAGCTCCACCATGTCCATTCCTGCCCTACCTGATGCACAGGAAAGGGGACAAGCTTGAGTCAGTGCTTCAGTAAATGTGTTGATCTGACCAGATGAATCAAACAGTTTTCCTCTTGCAGCCCCACCACTAGCTACTCCAGAAACCAGGTCTCGTTATGTACACTTACAGCCAAATATACAACACTATTTTCGGATGGATTGTCAGAAAGATTCTGGGCTTAGCAAAGAAGCAGATAATGAGTAGGAAAATCAAGGAGAGCTGGGTTAGAGTTAACTCATCGTTGTTAAGAATCTTCATGTCAAAAATATTGGCAGCACCAGCTGAGATTGTAGTTGAATATGAAAGGAATAAGCTCCTATTTTCATTCTCCTGGAAAAATAAGGACTAAAATGAATTGAACTGGTCGGGGAGGAAGGAAGAGAGCAGAACATTCTTTTCTGACTGATCAGATTTCTTCATAAAGCTGCATATCTGATTTTCAACTTGCTCCTGGAAAGAATTGGAAACATAGAGAGATGCAAATTATAAGTGCAGTAAGAATGAAAGTAAATTCAACAAAAAGCTCTCATTTTCTTTCATTCTTCTCTCTTCGTTTCTTAGCTCCTACTTTAGTATTATTTCTATTATAATTCATATAATTCTTAGCTGTGAAGATCAAACCATCAAGTCTTCATCCAAGCAAATGTGTCAAATGGGAATCTCTATCTTCAGGATTTATATGTTCCCTCAGTTATAAACTGACTTAAAGTGGAAATCAAATGGACAAGAGTTGAGAGTACTTTTGTGCTGAAGGAAAACTTTATTGAATGTGTTAAAATCTCAGAATTTTAATAAAGAATTTTTAATGTTTAAAGTGACAGAATACAATTTTGATTTTATTTTGTATATATCTTTTTAAAAGTATCAAGTGAGTTCTATGGATTTAAGTTAAATTTTTGTGGGATAAATTATGATGAATATTAGATATATAGAGTGACTTCCTTTTTTATAAGTGCTGGTAGGTGTGATGGTGAAACATGAGAATACAGTGAGAAGATTCGTATTTTAAATCATCTCCCTTTTTCCTGTCCCAAAATATTAGCTCCCTTTAAAATGTCAAATGCTGTTGTTATTGCTATCTTTCCTCTCTCAAAAGCAAAACAGTTATCTTGCTGCAGATAGAGGTTGGCTATTTAGTACAACAAATTAAATAAAAGAGAATATGGAAACTGCTCTAAATTCTCCAAACATTTCTAGTCAGTATAACCAAAGGCTAAAATAATTCATCCTGTAGAGGTAATAACAAATTCAAATATTTAAGGCCATATATATATAGCCAGGTTGCAACTACATTATATTTCATTAAAAAAAAAAACTTAGGGGGGTGTGGGAAGATGGCGGAGGAATAGGACGGAGAGACCACTTTCTCCTGCACAAATTCATCAAAAGAACATCTCAACGCTGAGTAAATTCTACAGGGCAGCTTCTGAATGTGAGCAGAGGACATAAGACATCCAGAAAAGCAGAACAACTTATAAAAATTTTTACTAGGTAAATCTAGTAAGATTTGGCTCTTTGTCCAATCAGAAAGAATCAAGAAGTCTGATATTTGCCTACTGTGACTTTCTATTTTTCTTTATATCCACTGAAAACAGATGTATCTTTACCTTAGTGTCATCTATGAGTAAATAATACCTAAAATCTAATGTTTACTGAACACTCACTTTAGATAGAGTTTTACAAGCACTATCTTACTTAAGTGAGAATGTTAGTCACTCAGTTGTGTCCGACTGTTTGCAACCCATGGACTGTAGCCCACCAGATTCCTCACAAAAGCTTAGAAGGTAGGTTCCATTTCTGTTACATTTACATCACATATGATAAAACAGACTGAGCAGTGGTAGAGCTAAGGTTAGAAATCAGAATTTTCCAAACCCAGATGAAATTTGGATTACCACATATGTATCAATCTAGGCAGATCATCAATGAATCTGTTTGTCTTTATCAATTTATCTATCTATCTGTTATCTCTTTAATATCTATCTGTCATTGATTTTCAAAGAAATACATACAAAATTATGAGTATATTTATTGTATATAAACAGATAAATGGTGTGTAGTTTGGGTTTCTATGTGTGTGTTTTGTTTTCCATTTGACTGCAAAAGAACTTGTTATTGAATTTGCTTAGCTCTCTGCAGTTAACTCATGTCACTCTTAAGATCAAATCTCATAGTTACTGGTTAGAATTATTTTCATTACAGGAGATGAAAGCACTTAAAATGGCTCAAGCAAAAAGAACAGTAGTAAAATATTGGCTTATAAAGCTAAAAAGTCCAGGGGTAACATGAGGGACAGCTTGATTCAGAAGCTCTAGTGATGCCACCAGAACCATATCTCTCTTTATGTGGAGGTAACCTGGTTGCCTTTAGTATCAGATTTTTAGGCTCTGAGGACAAATATAAAATAAAACTTGCTTTTTTTCCCCCCATCTGATTCTCCTCACATCCTAGAACCAATTCTATTGAATCAGACTTTGTCATGTGGCCATTCTTAGCTGTCCTGTCCTAGGGAAATATTATGCTTTCTTTGTCCAAGTCTAGGTTATATATTTATTCATTCCTGTGACTGGAGTCATGAACATTAGTAGCTATTCAAATGAAATTTGGTAAATTATTATCATACAAAGTGGGATGGATATTATTTGACCAAAAAACAAGCAAACAAAAAACCCTCAAAGTTACACTATAGTGTTCCCAAGAGTTCAAATATTTTGTGAAGAATATGGAATGCCTTAAGAAATTTGTGGCATTACAGCAAAATCTTTTCTTCTCCTTTTTTTTTCTTTTTGCCAAGTACTAGAGTATGACTTTTATGAACTAGTTTTATGAATGATGGATAAGGAAAATAAGATATTCCATTATGATTGATGATTAAAATAAATATTTATTACTATAAAGAAGACTAAGACATTCTTAATTGAACGAAGAATCTAGTCTGTCCTCCAATACAGAATTTTCTGCTGAGGGTCGTATGATGTGGAGAAAACAAATGGTAGATGCCACAGCATTACATTTCCTAAATGATCTCATTACAATGTAACTGTCATATCAATGCACTTCACAAGTTCCTTGAGTCATTAGTTCCAGGATTTTTGTTTTTCCCGGTCTGTATCTCTTCTGGAATGTTGGCAATGTCTGAAATATGGGGCTAGTAAGATTATCAGTCTTCTTAACATAAGATTATTGGAAAAGGAGTTCAGATAGTCAGAAAATAAACATAATTTCCAATAACAGAAAAAACTTTTGGAAACTGAAATCCTTCATGCCAACTAATGCCAGTGCTTTAGTCACATCGTGCCTTATTCTCAGTGTCTGTAGGGGTGGAAAGACTTTTTCTGATCACTGACCTTAGAAGGGTGTTCATGATTTAACCTTGTCTATTGTAAACAACATTCCTAAGTGTCTGTCTGATTCTATCCTTTTCAGATGATTAAGATTTTTTTTTTTTTTGGTCATTTTATGACTGTTACTAATGGGAAAATTTTTTAAAGATTATTTTCTTTCAGCTTTATTAAATATCATTAAATATAACATTGAGTAAATTTAGAGTATATAATTTGATTATTTTTATGTTCAAAGTGATGATTTTATATACATACTTATTGCAAGAAGACTATTACAATAAGTCAGTTAACACATTTATCACCTAATTATGATTTTGTGTGTATGGTGAATATTTAAGATCTACTCTCATATCAACTTTCAAGTATGTGTAGATACACCTCAGAGGTATTATGGGTTTGGTTCTAGATCCCTGCATTAAAGCAAATATGTCACTGAAGTGAATAATATGACTCTTTTTGTGCCCAGGTGAATATAAAAGTTATGTTTGCACTATATTGTAGTTTATTAAATGTAAAATAGTATTAACACCTAAGAAAACAAAATGCTAACCAGTATCTAAAAATATGATTGTTACAAATCTTCAATTTATAAAATAATGTAATATCTGTGAAGTTCAATAAGTGAAACACAATAAATTGAAGTCTCCCTGTCATCAAGTATTGTTAACTAAAGTCACCATTGGTGTAAACTAGGTCCCCAGAATAAATTCATCTTATAACTGTAAATTTGTACTTTGGGGCCAACATCCCCCATTTCCTTACCCTCACTCTTAGCCCTTGAAAACCACCATTCTACTTTGTTTCTATGAGTTCAATGTTCTTAGATTCGGTATATGAGATCAAACAGCACTTATCTTTCTTTAACTTATTTCATTAAGAATAATATCTGCTAGGTCCATCTATGTTGTCACAAATGACAGGATTTAATTTAGTAGTTGAGTGTGTATATATTATATATAAATCACATTTCTAATATTATTATTAATATTACATGTATCACATTTTCTTTTTCTGTAAATCCATCAATGGACACTTAGATTGCCTCCATGTTTTCTCTATTTAAGAAATAATTCTGCAATTACCATGAGAAAATGCAGACATCTTTTCAAGATACTGATTTCATTTCTTTCAAAAATCATCCAGGAAGACTGATAAATCACATAACTCTTTTAATTTTTTGAGGAAAATTCATATGTTCTCCATAGTGGTTGTACTGGTTGGTTTACATTCCCACTAACACCAAGAATGCAGAAGGATTTCTTTTCATTCACATCCTTGCCAACACATATATCAAGCAAGTTCAGTGGGGTCATTTTCCCAAGAATATTATTTTTAAACAATGTTTTTAATGTTTTTCCTTCCGGTTTTATTGACACAACTATTGAGACACAGTACTGTATAACTTTAAGATACATAGCATAAGATTTGATTCACATAGGCCATGAAGCGACTATTATTAGTGAACATTCATCATCTCTATGGAGTTTTCCACGTGGCTCAGTGGTAAAGTATCTGTCTGCAATGCAGGAGACCTGGGTTCAATCCCTGAGTCAGAAAGATCCCCTGGAAAAGGAAATGGCAACCCACCAGAGTATACTAGCCCAGGAAATCACACGGACAGAGGAGGCTGGTGGGTGACAGGAAAAAGAAACTTTTTCCTTGTAATGAAATATTCTCTTAACTTTCTTATATAATATGTGCTGTATAAGAAACATACAAACGCTGTGTATTATATTTACCATATTGTACATTATATTTTTGGTGCCTACTTATCATTTATTATAACTGGAAGTTTATATCTTTTGACCCTTTCAAGCAAATACTGCCCTTGCCTTCCATCTCTGGTAATCACAAATCAGACAGCATTTTCTTTCTTTCTTTTTTTTTTTTAATTTTTTTTTTCAGATAGCATTTTCTATCAGTTCAATTCAGTTCAGTCGCTCAGTAATGTCCGACTCTTTGCAACCCCACGAATTGCAGCACACCAGGCCTCCCTGTCAATCACCATCTCCCGGATTTCACTCAGACTCACGTCCATTTAGTTCGTGATGCCATCCAGCCATTTCATCCTCGGTCGTCCCCTACTCTTCCTGTCTCCAATCCCTCCCAGCATCAGAGTCTTTTCCAATGAGTCAACATTTCACATGAGGTGGCTAAAGCAGAGCTTCAACTTTAGTATCATTCCTTCCAAAGAAATCCCAGGGTTGATCTCCTTAGAATGGACTGGTTGGATCTCCTTGCAGGCCAAGGGACTCTCAAGAGTCTTCTCCAACACCACAGTTCAAAACCATCAATTCTTCGGCACTCAGCCTTCTTCACAGTCCAACTCTCACATCCATACATGACCACAGGAAAAAACATAGCCTTGACTAGACGGACCTTAGTCGGCAAAGTAATATCTCTGCTTTTGAATGTATTATCTAAATTGGTCATAACTTTTCTTCCAAGGAGTAAGTGTCTTTTAATTTCATGGCTGCGGTCACCATCTGCAGAGATTTTGGAGCCAAAAAAAAAAAAAAAAAAGTCTGCCACTGTTTCCACTGTTTCCCCATCTGTTTCCCAAGAAGTGATGGGACCACATGCCATGATCTTCGTTTTCCGAATGTTGAGCTTTAAGTCAACTTTTTCGCTCTCCTCTTTCACTTTCATCAAGAGGCTGTTTAGCTCCTCTTCACATTCTGCCATAAGGGTGGTGTCATCTGCATACTGAGGTTATTGATATTTCTCCCAGCAATTTTGATTTCAGCTTGTGTTTCTTCCAGTCCAGCTTTCTCATGATGCACTCTGCATATAAGTTAAATAAGCAGGGTGACAATATACAGCCTTGACGTACTCCCTTTCCTATTTGGAACCAGTCTGTGGTTCCATGTCCAGTTCTAACTGTTGCTTCCTGACCTGCATACAGATTTCTCAAGAGGCAGGTCAGGTGGTCTGGTATTCCCATCTCTTTCAGAATTTTCCACAGTTTACTGTGACCCACACAGTCAAAGGCTTTGGCATAGTCAATAAAGCAGAAATAGATGTTTTTCTGGAACTCTCTTGCTTTTTCCATGATCCAGCGGATGTTGGCAATTTGATCTCTGGTTCCTCTGCCTTTTCTAAAACCAGCTTGAACATCTGGAAGTTCAGGGTTCACATATTGCTGAAGACTGGCTTTGAGAATTTTGAGCATTACTTTACTCGCATGTGAGATGAGTGCAATTTTGTGGTAGTTTGAGCATTCTTTTGCATTGCCTTTCCTTGGAATTGGAATGAAAATTGACCTTTTTCAGTCCTGTGGCCGCTGCTGAGTTTTCCAAATTTTCTGGCATATTGAGTGCAGCACTTTCACAGCATCATCTTTCAGGATTTGAAACAGCTCAACTGGAATTCCATCACCTCCACTAGCTTTGTTCATAGTGATGCTTTCTAAGGCCCACTTGACTTCACATTCCAGGATGTCTGGCTCTAGATTAATGATCACATCATCATGAGTATCTGGGTCATGAAGATCTTTTTTGTACAGTTCTTCTGTGTATTCTTGCCACCTCTTCTTAATATCATCTGCTTCTGTTAGGTCCATACCATTTCTGTCCTTTATTGAGCCCATTTTTGCATGAAATATTCCCTTGATATCTCTAATTTTCTTGAAGAGATCTCTAGTCTTTCCCATTCTGTTCTTTTCCTCTATTTCTTTGCATTGATCACTGAGAAAGGCTTTCTTATCTCTTCTTGCTATTCTTTGAAATTCTGCGTTCAGATGCTTATATCTTTCCTTTTCTCCTTGGCTTTTCACCTCTCTTCTTTTCACAGCTATTTGTAAGGCCTCGGCAGACAGCCATTTTGCTTTTTTTGCATTTCTTTTCCATGGGGATGGTCTTGATCCCTGTCTCCTGTACAATGTTATGAACCTCAGTCCATAGTTCATCAGGCACTCTATTTATCAGATCTAGGCGCTTACATCTATTTCTCACATCCACTGTATAATCATAAGGGGTTTGATTTAGAGTATAATAACACATATATATGGAATTTAGAAAGATGGTAACGATAACCCTGTATGCGAGACAGCAAAAGAGACACAGATATACAGAACAGTCTTTTGGACTCTGTAGGAGAGGGACAGCGTGGGATGATTTGGGAGAATGGCACTGAAACATGTATAATATCATATAAGAAATGAATCACCAGTCTAGGTTTGATGCTGGATACAGGATGCTTGGGGCTGGTGCACAGGTTGACCCAGAGAGATGGTATGGGAAGGGAGAAGGGAGGGGGTTTCAGGATTGGGAATACGTGTACACCCGTAGCGGATTCATGTTGATGTATGACAAAACCAATACAGTATTGTAAAGTAAAATAGAGTAAAATTTTTTTGAAAAAGTAAATAAATAAAATAAAAAAAGAAAAAGACCCTGATGCTGGGAAAGATTGAAGGCAGGAGGAGAAGAGGACGACAGAGGATGAGATGTTTGGATGGCATTACCGTCTCAATGGACATGAGTTTGAGTAAACTCCACAAGTTGGTGATGACAGGGAAGCCTGGTGTGCTGCAATCCATGGGGTCACAAAGAGTTGGACACCACTGAGCAACTGAACTGAACTGAACTGATTATTTCCCATCAGATCAAATCCTTTAATGATCTCTTTACTTGTACAATATTAATTATCAGCAAAATCCACAACATCAAAAGGATCTGAGAAGGTTTAACTTCTGTGATGATGAGACTGAAATAAAACTTTGGCATGAGAAGAAACAGGAGTTGTGTTTTTAAGCTGCATAAAAGTACACAACATACTTAATGATAATATCTTAAATGAATCAAAACTAAGTTTCCAAGGGAAAAATTCACCCACAAGATAAACCCAATGTGACTTCTTAAGGCAACACAGGTCAATGGCCCCCAGAGGGAAAATAATTTCTTCTGCAGGTTCTATTATTTCTGGTAGGTTTTAGTGGTTATTTGAACTATTGCCCTACTGGTTTATTTGCAAAACCTTAGGTAGGTTTCCTATTGCTTCCAAAAAACGGAAGAATAAAGTAAAACCCTAACTGGTTTTTGAAGAGAAGGCCAATTAGAATAAAAATTCAACTTTACTACTGTAGTAAAAGCTGACACCAACCTTTACTGATTGCTTACTACATGCTAAGCGCTGCTCCACAAGATTTGCTGTTGTTCGATTGCTAAGTCATGTCTGACTCTTTGAGACCCCATTGACTTTAGCCCACCAGTCTCTTCTGTCCATGGAATTTTCCAGGCAAGAATATTGGAGCAGATTGCCATTTCCTTCTCCAGGGGATCTTTCAGACCTGGGGATTGAACCAGCATCTCGTATGTCCTCTGTATTGGCAGAAGGATTCTTTATCGTTGAGCGACCAGGGAAGCCCCCTATGAGATTTACCTGTATTCAATTTCTTAATGTTCATAAGAATCCCATGAAGCAGGTAATTTTACTGTTCCCACTTTATATATAAGAAAACTGAGACCCAAGAAGGTTAGGTAACTTGTCCAAGGTCACAAGGCAGCAGAGATGGGAACTCAGCTAATTCAACTTTAGACACCACGCTCCTAAATGCTCCTCTCTCTGCCCACATCAAAATGCAAACTGTGATCAGAAACCAACCCAGGGAAGGCTAGCAAGCTTAACATGGAAACGATTTTCCAAATATATTAAATTAGACATATGACATATAATTACACAACTGTGACTAAATTCTCAATCTACTTTCTTGTACTTTAGTTGAAACATGTGCAATTTCAAAAAATAAGTATTCAGCTGAAAAGCAATTCTTACTTATGATGAATTGATTTTGTGCCACAGAATTTCTGAGTTGCTGCCAGGAATAGGAACATCATGGACTAAGTTGAAACATCCCTGCACATGGCCTTGCAAGTGTGCAAATATGAACAAAGTGAGAAACAACTGCATTTGCAAAAGTAAGCTAATTATTTTAAATTATTCATCTAAAACAAAGGTCGCTTAGGCCTGAATCCCATGTTTTAAAACTCTCTTCTCAAAACCCCTGTGCAACTACCCACTGGCCTCCACAAAGTATCTGACCTAAGACCAATTCCTTTGGTTTTCACCAAAACCAACCTCTTCTCTCCCTCAAAACTCAAATACTAATTCTCTTCAGCTAGAAGGAATCCACTTAGTTTGGGGAAATTAGCATAAATATGTGAACGCCCAGTGGTTCCTGAAACTTCCCAAAGGCTTTTGTATTTTAGCCCGAGGTTACTTTGATAACCCAAAGGAATCGCTACTCAGTAGAATTGTCAGGGTGAAACAAAGGGCACCAATTAACTTGTAGAAAGAATGGTATTTCAGAGAAAATAAGTTATTAAGAAATTGCTTCTTCCTTAAAGAAAAGTTGAAAAAAAAAACTGCTTTTTTTCCACATTTTCACTGTGTGTGTGTGTGTGTGTGTGTGTGCTCAGTTATGTCCGACTCTTTGGGAACCCACAGACGAGCCCACCAGCCTTCCCGTCCATGGAATTTTCCAGGCAAGAATCCTGGAGTGGGTTGCCATTTCCTTCTCTAGGATATCTTCCCAACTCAGGGACCGAATCCACTTTCCTTGCATCTCCTGCACTGGCAGGAAGATTCTGAAGATTAGACCAAATGTGGGGAGTTTGTCCCCACAAATGTCCCTTTAGCTACAAAGTGGAGGAAGAAGCTGCCGTTGCATGGACAGGTCTTTTGGAAGGGATTTATTTTTAAACTGGAGATTGCCTGGATCTTTCATATAGAACAAATGCATTCCACATGGGTTAATTGGGGGATAGGTGAATCTTACTTTTTCAATCATTTTATAATTCATTAAATAAAAAATATTACTATTAAGCACTACTCTAGACATTCCAAAGGAGAACTGAACTAACCTTCACTGTGAAGTGCTTCCATATAAAAATCATTCCCAGAGTGTCATTAATTTAGTCACTCCCTTTGACAGTAGGGAGACAGAATGAATAAGCCAGCCTCATTCAGGGGCTTCTCTATGCTTAAGAGATATATTTCTCTATGCTTAGTGAAGAGTCCAAGTATGTGCTGTGTTTTGCTTAGTCACTCAGTATGTCTGACTCTGCCATCCCACGAACTTGCAGCCCACCAGGCTCCTCTGTCTGTGATAATTCTTCAGGCAAGAATACTGGAGTGGTTTGCCATGCCCTCCTCAAGGAGACACTCCCACCCCAGGGATCAAACCCAGGTCTCCCACACTGCAGGCAGTTTCTTTACCATCTGAGCCACCAGGGAAGCCCAAGAATACTGGAATGAATAGCCTATCCCTTCTCCAGAGGATCTTCCTGAACCAGGAATCAAACCAAGGTCTCCTACATTGCAGGAAGATTTTTTACCAGCTGAGCTACCAGGGAAGCCCAAGTATGGGCTATCATAGTTAAGTTAACCTGGTTTTACAAAAGGGTTGCCATATTCGTTGGAAGTTCAGAAAACTTGAAGCAGATGACTGACTTTATCTTAGAATCAGCACTTACTCACCCATCCACATGTGAATTTCTCCTCTTGCAGTTTCATGACTTAACCCTCAGCTCCCAGAATCCAATTTGTCACTACTGGGAAGACTAGATTCTCCTGCACAGATAAGTCTGCCTATGGAAATCTGTAAAACGTTCCAGAGAACATCTAACAAAAACAACCAGTACATCTCAGCTGGATGTATAGTAAAATCGCTTCATCTGTTTTAGTTCTGATTCTGTTGGACTAATTAAAAACCTATCAATTTTCCAGGCCAGAAGTTCTCCAAGGGAAGAAAACCTCAGGGTGTTGCTATGGATTCTGTTTTTCACATACAGGTCCCTGATGTGAGTAAGGAACCACCTCCAGGGGAAAGAGTCCTAAAAGGATGGAAGAGTGTGTGTGTGTGTTCCTGTCCTCCTGCCAGCTTTTCTGAAGAAAATGGAAAGCAGATTAAGAGAGCACGCCAACTTGAAGATCAGTGGAAAACTGCAATTTCACTTAAAGTAGTAGGTGGCAAAAGGGTGAGATGATGACTAAGAAGAGAGAATGAAAATGAGGAACACATGAAACTTGAAAATACTGAAAATCAGAGGCTTTAACAGATAAGACAAAGCGTGGCTAAAAGTTTGCTGTAAGAACATACATACATAAAAATTGGTATCACTTCAAGATGCCTAATGGACCACTGATGAAGATCAGGATACATCAGGAGGCCCTGGGTGCCTGCCCCTGGGGCAAACTGAGCAGGTGGAAAGTCCTCTGGGCTTAGAGAGGTCAATGTCATGGAACTCTGATTTCCACATGGTACCTCTTGCAGATCAAATCATTTCAAAGTAAAATATTCCAAGTTAAATAAAGTTGTATAAATATATTTCAAAAGATAGTCTGCTGGTAGGTAGGTCACACCATGCTGTCTTGCAAGGTAAATTGTTTGAGAAGCGTATTGCAGGTATTTTTCCTTTGTGTCTGCTGCTGCTGCTGCGAAGTCACTTCAGTTGTGTCTGACTTTGTGCGACCCCATGGACAGCAGCCCACCAGGCTCCCCCGTCCCTGGAACTCTCCAGGCAAGAACACTGGAGTGGGTTGCCATTTCCTTCTCCAATGCATGAAAGTGAAAAGTGAAAGTGAAGTCGCTCAGTCGTGCCTGACTCTCAGCGACCCCATGGACTGCAGCCCACCAGGCTCCTCTGTCCATGGGATTCTCCAGGCAAGAGTACTGGAGTGGGGTGCCATTGCCTTCTCCTCCTTTGTGTCAAAACATCCTAAATAACATGGCTACTTTATCAGAAGAACATTTGAATTAATCTTCCTAAATGCAATCTAAAAATTGCTCACAATAAAATATTATAAAGGGCTGAAGTCAAATTCCAAGCCAAACAGGTTTATTTTGAATTTACCCTTTTATTTCTTAAATTGTGTTTCTTTCTTAATTTCAAGGTAGGTTTGAAGTGAGTCATAAACTATCACCTGAAAATGGATGGGGAAACATGCACAAAAGACCAGTATTCAATTCTCTCAGATCACCAATCTAAACTCTGAAATTTTTTAGTTGTGATTATTAAAATTTATCAGAAAATTCCATCTAAATGAATATTATAATTCATATTTTAAAAAATTTATTATGGTCACTTCAGGTAATAATGATTAATACTCAAAACATTCTCTCTAGCTAAGAAGTCATTTTTATCTAGATGATATTTTTAAATAATATTAAGCCCCATCACTTCATGGGAAATAGATGGGGAAACAGTAGAAACAGTGTCAGACTTTGTTTTTTGGGGCTCCAAAATCACCACAGATGGTGACTGCAGCCATGAAATTAAAAGGCGCTTACTCCTTGGAAGAAAAGTTATGACCAACCTAGATAGTATATTCAAAAGCAGAGACATTACTTTGCCGACTAAGGTCCATCTAGTCACGGCTATGGTTTTTCCTGTGGTCATGTATGGATGTGAGAGTTGGACTGTGAAGAAGGCTGAGCGCCGAAGAATTGATGCTTTTGAACTGTGGTGTTGGAGAAGACTCTTGAGAGTCCCTTGGACTGCAAGGAGATCCAACCAGTCCATTCTGAAGGAGATCAACCCTGGGATTTCTTTGGAAGGAATGATGCTAAAACTGAAGCTCCAGTACTTTGGCCACCTTATACGAAGAGTTGACTCATTGGAAAAGACTCTGATGCTGGGAGGGATTGGGGGCAGGAGGAGAAGGGGACGACCGAGGATGAGATGGCTGGATGGCATCATGGACTCAATGGACGTGAGTCTGAGTGAACTCCGGGAGATGGTGATGGACAGGGAGGCCTGGCGTGCTGCGATTCATGGGGTCGCAAAGAGTCGGACACGACTGCGCGACTGAACTGAACTGAACTGAACCAAGATTTGGTTTTCCTTGGTAGCTCAGTTAGTAAAGAATTTTCCTGCAATGCAGGAGACCCCAGTTCGATTCCTGGGTCAGGAGGATCCCTTGGAGAAGGAATAGGATACCCACTCCAGTATTCTTTCCTGTAGAATCCCATGGACAGAGGAGCCTGGTGGGCTATAGTCCATGCTGTCGCAAAGAGTCAGACACGACTGAGCAACTAAGTACAGCACAGCAGCACAAACAAGATTTATCTACAGTGGACAAACCACTTAACATCTCCGTGTCTTAGGCTTTGTCTAAGGATGCCACAATCAGTATCAACTTACTTAAAAAATTTAGTCATTCATATTTAATAGACAGAAACAGATTCAGAATATTATGTAAAAAGTGACTAGTTATAAAATAGTATGCACGTCATACTTCCAATCATATACAAATGTGTACACAAATGGATATGTTTATACAAATATACACAAAAAATATATATGCGCACAAATAATATACATACAAATACACATGCAAATAAATATGTAAATGCAACTGAGAGATATGCACGTATGAAAATTACTAAAAGAATATACTTTCTGAAAATAATTATTGCATGATAAGTAAAAAATAAATGAGTACATATGCACACCTTTGACTCTCTTTTTAGACCTGGACGTCAAACACAACACTCAAGCCAATTTTCAAGTTTTTATTTCATTTTTCTCTCTGAAAATCACCTTGACAGGTTAAATATTTAGACATTTAAGAATTTAGAAGATATCTTTCTTCATTTTTTACCTGGTTGTAAGGAAGTATCATTCTCGGGATACAGTAGCAACATTAAGGGGAAAAAACAAATGACAAGCAAGCAAAAAAATTATATTCTCCCCCCACTTTACTGTGGTATCAATTGAAGGTTCAAAAGCAATTACAGATTAGGATACACTTTTTTAAAAAATCACTAAAACTCACCATTTAAAATCTTCTAAGATATGAGGCAGAATATTCACAACAGGCTCAGTGGTGATTAGGAATTTTGTGCTTGCTCAGCTTTAGTTTTTCTGTTTTATTTATTTTTATTTTTTTTAATAATTTTTATTTTTTAGTTTGTTTTGCTTTACAATACTGTATTCGTTTTGCTATACATCGACATGAATCAGCCACGAGTGTACATGAACTCCCACTCCCAACCCCCACCTCCCCCCTCCTACCCCACACCATCTCTCTGGATTATCCCCGTGCATCAGTCCCAAGCATCCTGCATCCCGCATCGAACCCAGACCAGCGATTCGTTTCACTTATGATATCATACATGTTACATTCCAGAAAAATAATGACCCAACCAAAAAATGGGCCAAAGAACTAAATAGACATTTCTCCAAAGAAGACATACGGATGGCTAACAAACACATGAAAAGATGCTCAACATCACTCATTATCAGAGAAATGCAAATCAAAACCACAATGAGGTACCATTTCACACCAGTCAGAATGGCTGCGATCCAAAAGTCAACAAGCAATAAATGCTGGAGAGGGTGTGGAGAAAAGGGAACTCTCTTAGTTTTTCTGTTTTAACAAAAAAAAGCAAGTTAGGTGTTACTCACTTTGGGCCCTTGCAGTCCTGGTTTTCCTGGAGGACAAATACAGGGAGCTGCAGTTGAACCTACATCACTGGGACCGTTGAAGCACTAGAAGACAGAAAAGGGAACATGCCACACGGCAAGATGCATACATACGTGCACACACACATGTGTCCGTGTGTGTGAAATGGTGAAGACAACTTACATTTACTTTCCAATGATATCTAGCCCAATCCAATAAGAAATTCATCATCATACAAACAAGCTATGAATACTAGATACATTCAAACCACATAGAAATGGATTCTGTTTCACTAACATACTTACAATTGATGGAAGGAAGCTAAACAGTCCCACCACGCAAATATTACCATAAGGAGAATAATAGTATCCAGGCCTACCTCACCATTCTGAAAGAAAAACAACAACAAACATGTTTTTAAGACATGTTTTGAATGAAATTTCTAAATTATCTTTCTAATTTACAGACATTTCTTTGTCTAGAGTAGAGATAAATGAAGTATCAAAACCAGCAAGAGCTAAAACGTTTGATAGCAACTATCCTAAAAAATTACCTATATATTTTAAGGCAATGGCACCCCGCTCCAGTACTCTTGCCTGGAGAATCCCAGGGACGGGGGAGCCTGGTGGGCTGCCATCTATGGGGTCGCACAGAGTCGGATACGACTGAAGTGACTTAGCAGCAGCAGCATATTTATAATAAGATGAAGGAAGGAAATTAGCACCGATGAGAGTGTGCTTGGTAAAACAGCCTCCAGGAATACAATTATCTCAAGGTGGGGCTTTTATGCTCTCTTGAACTTTCTGGAACTCACTTAGTGAAATGAAAGTCATTCAGTTGTGTCTTATTCTTTGCAACTCCATGGACTGTCATGCATCAGGCTCTTCTGTCCATGGAATTCTCCAGAGAGACATAAGAGATTCAGATTCAGTCCCTGGGTCAGAGAGATCCTCTGGAGGAAGGCAGGGCAACCCACTCCAGGATTCTTGCCTGGAGAGTCCCATGGACAGAGGAGCCTAGCAGGCTACAGTCCACAGCATTGCGAAGAGTTGGACACAACTGAAGTGACTTAGCATCCTGGAAATCACGTGAGAAGCAGAGAAAAAGACAAAACACAGCTAAGCAAGTCACAAACTACATGCATTCAATTTTATGCCATTTACTTTAGGAAAGCTTCTTGCTAAACAATCTATTTCTTACTGAATAATGCACGATTTCAAATGGGTTTGTAGTCTTTCCAAACAATAACAAATTCAATCAGAAAATGAGAAGATGGGAATAAAGATGAAAAAGGGTATAAACAAACCTGAAGAAGTCACACATGAGAGTGAGGAAGGAGCCATTAAAACACAGAAGGTGGATATGAAAACTCAGAAACTACAGTCTCAAGCTATGCTTCTATTATGGGAGGCATGGTCATGGCAAATGTCAGTGGAGAAATACAATAAATCAAGTATGCACGATGGACTCTCAAAATGAAACAACTGCTTAATGCTTTTAGGAGAAATTTATACTCCAAGTTATAAGCATCTAAAATAAACATCATAGTGTTTAAATGAAAGAAATTTATATTCCAAGTTACAAGTATATATAAAATTAAAGTTACAATGCTTAAACAATTAAAGTAGAAAACTCAGAAGAAATCATTTCTAGAAGTTTCCAGTGTTGATTTTTATTATAGATCCCTTAAATGCACTGCTCTGTGCTTTCAGATTTTCAAAAGATGTGAATCCAGAAGTTACTCACTTTAATAGGGAAAAGGAAGATGGTGATAACAGACTATAACAAGGAAAAGAACCATGTAGGGCTCAAATGTCACTGAGAATTCCCACTGTCAAAAAGTTTTACATTCTACCATATCTGCATTACCAACAATATACCATTTTTTGCCCAGAGAAAAATCAATTTCACACACTCACACATGCGTATGATCAGACTCTAACATTTTAGTTTATAATCTTTTTCTTCCAAATGCATTAAAATCTCTAAAGGAATAGAAAGTTGCTTATATCCTAGAAGTATAAGAAAATCTTACCTAACAATAAGAAGAAAACTTTATATTCATTATGGTTTGAGAAAACATGCTAATGAACAGGAAAATGAATCATTTTCTACTCTTCAGAATTGTGCCACATAAAGTATTTCACTCACACAATCAATGAAGTTTAAAAACGTGTTTTACTCCCTGGACTTTCAGACAATGAATTCTATGTTTTTCTAGAGCAGGTCCAACCCTGCTTCATTCAAGAAGTGGAACAACAACGACCCTCAAGATGATGGAAAAAACATTCCCTGTGCTCTTCCATTTCCATTATGTACATTAATACATAATAACAGAATTTCAATTATGAACCTCAAAATGTGTTTTAATCAATATCATTTTATTTGCACTGAAAACAAAGAAACAGATTAACTCTGTAAGTTAAATTCAAGCTCACACGCTATCTGCATTCTATTTATTGCTTTGAAAGTATTGAAGCAACACCTGGTGGAAAAAATAATCCATCCTACTCACAAATCCAGGTATTTCACACGCTGTCTCCCGGTTGTTCTGCTCTGGGTCACAGTAGATTCGTAGCTTTTGGACATCAAACTGGAAACACAAAACCAGTCAAGTTAAAGTTGAGGCCCAAACAAATTGCTTTAAAAAAAAGCAAGTCAGATGCACAGGAGCAGTCACTGTAGTCAGCAATAATATGACAGAGATCAAAGCACTTATCTTTGATAACAATAAAATACAGCAAATAATAAAAACACAAAATTTGAATTCTTGACATATAACATAAAGATGTGATGCATGTAACTTCCAAGCAAATCTTTCCCAGCACCAAACACAAATCTCTGGTTTCCTTGGGAAACCCAGTGGTACTTATGTAGTATCCTTGTATTAAGAGCTCCTCTAGAAAGCATTTCCTGGGCCACTGAAAAGCTTCCCCAGGCTTTCTATTCACCCTACATCTCTCCACATCCCTGATCACACAGAGGAGGCTCAAGAAACCATCTTTGGTTTCCAAGATTTAGTTGTTGGCACAGAGAGCTGTGTGATGAGTAAACCCAGCACCTATTACTATTTAAATATTTACTACAATTTGACATTAACACACAGAGACCATAATCACACATCTGAATATGATACCATCTTCTCTTAATAGAAACAGGGTGAGAAGAACATACCTTTTCAAATAACGGATTTTTCAAGACATGGCTTGAAATATACCCCTCTCAAACCATAATAGATATGCTAGTTTAAAAGAATACCAAAACAGTCACAGTTTTGCTTATGAAAATCCTGACACACATTAATGTAATTTTATCCTCACAGCTGCAAAGAAACTTTTATAACTGCCACTCACAATTTTAATCATATTGTCTTTTCCAAATTCATGATATGATCTATGCTTCTCCTGAGAAATATGAAATTAATGTTTCATAAAAACATAGAATTCTACCATGCACTCAGAAGAACATATTTCTAAGAATTATTTTATTAAGTCTGATTTTTCATTTTCATATGTACACACAAACATACAATTTCACTAATGAACTGACCACTTTTTGTTAAGTCCCTTAAAGGAATTAAGTTAAATACAATTATATGCGATAAATACTATCACTAAAGCTCCATTTTATAGGATGCAAAAAGCAAATCATTTTTACTCACCTGAACAGTCTCTTCTTTCCCAGAGTATTTTCCAATTTGGGTTTGCCCACTGATAAAGATCCCTAACACTGGATGCAATGGCTTGCTTTCAATTTGTTGATCATCAATATACAGAGTTACATCTTGTTCTGTTACTAAGAGACGAATCTGATGCCAGTCTCATCAAATAATGTCTATAGGAAGGGAATACAGGAGATTCACAAAGAGAATTCCTAACAATCTTGTATTTTCTTTGTCTCTATTCTTTAGTCATCAACCATAAATCCATACCACACAGATTGGCTGTATCATATTCTAACTCACCCTGACCCGAGCTGGGTCCCAAAGGCCAGCACCTACCAATCACTTTATTAATCCCTACATGAGCTTCCATCACACATTCCAAAGTAGCTGGACCAAAGTATTTGTGGAAAAAACTCCCTCAAGGTCACAGATAAGTTCCTAAAGTCCAATTCAAGTGGCTTATTTCATTTTCTCATCCTACGTACTTCATGGCAGCTGTGTATCATGTAACTAGCCAATCCATCCACTTTGACAGTCTCCCCCAAACCTTCTTCTCCTGATCTCCATGAAATTGTATTAATAATATCCTCAGTTTTTAAACCACAGCAAGCACCCTTACCTCCTTCTCCTTACCTCAGTTGCCATAACAGGTAGATGCAAAATTCCAGCAAGGATGTGTTTAAGGTACAACTCAGATTCACTTCTCCATTGCCCTTCTCATTGCCATAATTTAGGCTCACTGGTATCTTGCTTTGTTTGAATAATTTTTAAACACATCTCAATCCCTGTCCCTTCCCTCTCCAAGCCAACCTTCTTCCCTCTACTAGAATTAATCTCATGCCCCCATCTTAATAATTTCTGTATTCCTAGGACCAAGCCCAATTCCAGAGAAGAATCAAAGGTATTCTTTATGAAAAAGGGGAAAGGAGCAGAAGAGAGAGCTGCTTAGATCCTGACAGGACAGTGATCAAGACTTTTTGATGGAATTCCATCACTGACTGAACGAAATGCAAAACCGTGTGTACAGTTCCCAGGTCTGTGTTTACATATAAGATACAAGTTTGAAGTTATACCTGGCTTGCTTTTTGTGTGCATGAGTATCTTATACTCAAAACACAGGGGACGCCACATTCTATGCTCTAAATGAAAACCCTACACTTTACTACCTGTGACTCCTTGAAATGAACCAAGATTTCCGTGTCCTCTCTCTCCATCAAAATCCCATACATCCTGCAAAGCCCATTCCAGAAGCCAACTCATTTATGAAGACTTGCCCACATTTTGTATTGGGATCCACTTTTTCTTCCACATTCCACATTTTACACTTCTATGAGATACCAGAAGCACTGAATATCACATCATAAATAAGTTCGTTTATGTGAGAAACATGCCATATTCATTTCTCACTTCTTACAGAAACCAGCACATCGTCTTTAATGAAAATGGCAGACAACAATGTTTTAAGTTTATTCTTCTCACCAAATGAAGAAATTGCAAAAATGCATAGTTCCATGTACAGCCTTTTATATTTCCTAAATTATATAACATACTGTTAGATGTTATAATAATAATCAAAATGCAATTGCTTTTATCATGATATCTGTATTCTGAACACATTTGACTTGGAAAATACACCTTTAGTTTATGTATTTTATTAAATATATGTTTCTTTGGGGGATATAAACTGTCCCCCTAATAAATGCAAATTCTATATCATTATCTACCTGTATTTAATGTTCTGACAAATGTGACTTTACCTCAATATCCTGTAGGACATAGCAGTATAAAGCAGACTAACATGGACTTTGAAACTAACCAGACGTAAATTAAATTCCTGATGTCACAACTTAACTAGCCATGCTAGTTAAGGGAGAACTTAATATACTTGAACATTTTTCTGTAAAATGAGAGCCATAGCTCCTTCCTTGAGTGGTTATTATAATTAAATATTCCTGGCACTTAGAAACAAGCCCTGAAAATATGATTTTCCCCACCCCATAATCTCACAAGAATTAAGACAGATTTTCACTAAAATTGAGTTGCCATATGATCCACTCCTGGTTATATATCCAGACAATATACTATACTTCAGACAAAACTATACTTCAAAAAGATACACGCATCCCTATGTTCACAGCAGCACTATTTACAATAGCCAAGACATAGAAACAACTTAAATGTCCATCAACAGATGAATGCAAAAGAAGATGTTATATACATTTATGTATGTTTTATATATATAAAAAGAATGAAGTAATGCCATCTGCAGCAACATGGGTTAGATCATCATACTAACGGAAGCAAGCCAGAAAGAGAAAGACAAACACAGTGTGATATCACTGATATCTGGAGTCTAAAATAGGACACAGATGAACTGATTTAAGAAACAGAAGCAGACTCACAGACAGAGAGGACAAAACTGCGGCTGGCAAAAAGGAAGGGGTGGGGGTGGAGTATGAGTCTGGGATTAGTAGATGCAGACTGTTATAAATGCAATGGATAAACGACAAGGTCTTTCCCACTGTGCCGCAGAGAGTGTTATATTCAATGTCCTGTGAGAAACCATAATGGACAAGAATATGAAAAAGAATAACATATACGTATAAATGAATCATTCTGCTGTATACCAGAAATTAACACAACACTGTAAATCAACTATACTCTAATAATTTTAAAAAATACTAATTTTCTTCCTTTGCTGCTTTTATTCAGTAAGCAAAATTACATTATGAAATCAATATCTTTTCAGTCATGTTAAATTATGGCTCTCCTCTCCAAAAACACATCAACTTGATGCTAATTCCCCATGAATACCACAGTCATACCCAGGCATCTTTACCTTAACTCGAGGGTCAGCAAAGGTGACCACTTGTGAGCCATTAATGATGCTGGTTGTTGTAAATAATAATATTTTATCCACTCCATTTAAGGTAACTGCTATTTGTGGCCTTCCATCAATGGTTAAAATTCTCCATAAATCCCACATTTTCTTGACCTTAAATCTCTGAGTGGAGACAAATACGTACGATGGAGGAAGACCTTCTGGGAAAACATTACTGGAAAAAGAAGACTATGTATAAGCTCAAAGAATTCTCAACATGTCTACAGATTTATCAAGAAAAAACTATATCAACATAAAACATTATGGGGGGATAGGAGAGAGATTCAAAAGGGAGGGGATATCTGTATACATATAGCTGATTCACTTTATTGTACAGCAGAACTAGCACATTGTAAAGCAATTATGCTTCCCTGGTGATTCAGACGGTAAAGAATCTGCCTGAAGTGAGGTAGACCCAGGTTCAATCCCCGGGTAGGGAAGATGCCCTGGAGAAGGAAATGGCAATCCACCCCAGTATTCTTACCTGAAGAATACCATGGACAGAGGAGACTGGTGGGCTACAGTTCACAGGGTCACAAAGAATTGGACACAACTGAGGAACTAACACACCCACAAATAATAAAATAAAATAGAAAAATACTTATAACATTTACCTTGTGAATTCTGATAAATCAACTTTTGACGTTATTTCATATCCTTTAATTTTTGTTGGTGAAAGCTGAATTCTCTTCTTAGCCTTTTTCTTTATACCCAAGCCTAAAAGAATATCAAACCCCTTCTCATCACGTGCTGCCACGGGAATTCGTGTTGGACAGACAGATTCTATGAAGGAAAAGGTGTAAAAGTTGATTAATCATGGGTTACTTCAACAAAAAAGAAAATTAAGGGAGGAATAAAGAACATAGAATTCTAAAATCTCTATATGCACACAAATGTATGTAAATGTATTTCTGAGAAAACGTTTTTGTTTTGTTTTCAGGGTGTTTTTGTTACTTGACAATGGAGTCTTAATTGTCTTCTTTCTCCCTAAAAGGGGATGAAATGTAAGACGAATATTTGTTCATGAACTGTTTTAAGGGCAACACTGTGCTGAAGTTTACACTTCACTATTTTGACTAAGAGGCAACGAAACACCTGGCCTGCGGTAAAGGCGGGCTGGAGCAGGATTTCTGCTTCTCATCCAGGATTGTCCGGGAGTCACACACACCCTTGGATACTGCTCTTGAACTTCTTGGATTCGGGAGATGAACTCTGCTTGCTTTCTTGCTTTCCCAGCATTTGAGAGGTAAGAAAAAACATGTGTGTTGCTCCTTATACTCTTTCCAGTTCTAGCAGTTTATAATCTTACAGTTCAAATGTCGTTGGTTCTCTCACTCTGGAAAAAACTTAACTGTGGGTCTTTCTGTTCATGGAAATTCTTCAAATGGGCCTATTATCTCATCTATGATTAATCAGATTATATATTCTATTAATCACATTCATAAATGAATAAATAATTTTTCCTTAAGAAGAGTCATTAAGGTTTGCATTATATAGTCATGTATATAAATTATAAAAATGTGATGTGCTTTTCAATTATCTGGGAAAATAGTGTCTCAAATTATGTGGAAAATTCTGTACAGTTGAAATGCTATTAAGCTGTTATACTGTAGGAATGTTGCAATATTTTCAGATTCTTCCAAGGCCATCATGTAATATACATATGGAGCCTGACTGCTTATATTTTATAGAGCAGCTAACAGAATATAAATAGAAGAACCTCCACAAAATGTGCTTTAAGATAATCATTCTCCTGAAAAACATTAAAGAGAGGGAACAGTATCATATTTATCTTATAATAAAAAGTAATGAGATGGATTTTATTAGGTCAATAATACTGTCATAACGTGCAGCACTGAATACTGAAATTGATTTAACCTTTGTTATAAATAATATTAGATGTTTTCCTGAAGATATGGCTATTTGCATCTTCAGGTCTGAGGATGCTGAGTTGTTTTTTAGCTTGCTTGTTTCTTATTTTGTTTTTGTTTTGGTTGGCTGCAGTTGTCTGTTTATTTGCTTTGGCCACACAGCGCAGCATGCGGGATCTTAGTTCCTGGCCAGGGATCAAACTTATGCTCTATGTAGCGGAAGCTTGGTGTCTTAACTACTAGACAGCCAGGGAAGTCCTGGGGTTTTGCTATATTAATAGCTTTATTGAGGTAAATTGATATACAATAAACCAAACATAAAGTTTACAATCTGATTAGTTTTGACACATGTATATACCTGTGAAACCATCTCCACTGACAAAGCAATGAACATGTGCATCAGCCTCAAAAGTTTCCTTATGATCCCTGCAATCTGTTCCTGACATCATTCACGATCCCAATCCCATCTGCATTCTCAGGCACCACTGATATGTCTTCTGTCACTACAAACAAGTTGAATTGCATATAATTCTATAGCAATGGAAGCATATTGTAAGTCCTCTTTCTTGTCTGGCTTCTTTCATGCAGCATAATTATTTTAGATCCGCTCTGGCCATTGTTTCAGCAATTCATTCTTTTTGGGTGCTGATTGGTGTCCATTGTATGGATATATCACAATTATCTATACACTTTCTGATGGACATTTGTATCATTAATATTGGAAATATTGGAAATTAAGTTTTGATATAAATAGAATTAGATGTATCCCTGGGAAGGGAAGGGTATCTTCCTCTCAGATCAGAGGTTGCTGAGTTTTGAAGGACCTAATCAATCACCTCCTTCTTCCTCTAGGAAGCTTAGCGCTAACTGATGAGAAGATACAGACACTGTGCAAGCAGAAGGTGCTGGTTAGGGGTGTGAATCACTGAGTCTGATGAGACAGTGAACTCTAATTAACCACCCCTGCCAGGCAGCCCAGCAGGACTGATTCATTCCCACCACCTGAGAAACAGGACTTGCCCCTAAGCTCACACAGGATCCACAGAGAAAATGGAGCTCCAGCTTCACAAACCTGTCCATCCAAAAAGAAAAATCTAAAGGACTTTGCCAACATGACCATCTACTTATCTCAGATGCCCTTATCTGAAGACGCATTTTCTCATCAGTGTAGGAGTGAAAGAAAGCGGAGAAGGTCAATCTACATACTCAATGCAGCATTGCTTTTCATTTGAAACAATGAGAGCTCCCCCAAAACTTTGCCTGTACCTAGACAAAAACCAACTTAAGTGAACTTTGAGCAGAGAAGTGACAAATTAGACTTCACTATTAAACCAACTTTACATTTCAAAATAATCCATGTTCTGACAAATATTAATCTTCTACTACATTACTGAATTAATTTGTCTTTTCACCTCTACTTAAAATTGAAATTTCTTATCATTTAAAAACCCATTTTAATGTAAAATCAAGACAACTTATTAAAAGAAGAGCTAGTCTAGCTGAAGCTCCTCCACATGGAAACACAAGAAGCAGGGATAAATGTGGTAATAACGCTGCATGCAGTTCAGTTCAGTTCAGCTGCTCAGTCGTGTCCAACTCTTTGCGACCCCTGAACCACAGCATGCTAGGCCTCGCTGTCCATCACCAACTCCCGGAGTTCACTCAAACCCACGTCCATCAAGTCAGTGATGCCACCGAGCCATCTCATCCTCTGTTGTCCCTTTCTCCTCCTGCCCCCAACCCCTCCCAGCATCAGAGTCTTTTCCAGTGAGTCAACTCTTCGCATGAGGTGGCCAAAGTATTGGAGTTTTAGCTTTAGCACCATTCCCTCCAAAGAAATCCCAGGGCTGATCTCTTTCAGAATGGACAGGTTGGATCTCTTTGCAGTCCAAGGGACTCTCAAGAGTCTTCTCCAACACCACAGTTCAAAAGCATCAATTCTTCAGTGCTCAGCTTTTCCTCACAGTCCAACTCACACATCCATACATGACCACAGGAAAAACCATAGCCTTGACTAGATGGACCTTTGTTGGCAAAGTAATGTCTCTGCTTTTGAATATGCTATCTAGGTTGGTCATAACTTTGCTTCTAAAGAGTAAGCATCTTTTAATTTCATGGCTGCAATCACCATCTGCAGTGATTTTGGAGCCCAAAAAAATAAAGTCTGACACTGTTTCCACTGTTTCCCCATCTATTTCCCATGAAGTGATGGGGTGAGATGCCATGATCTTTGTTTTCTGAATGTTGAGCTGTAAGCCAACTTTTTCACTCTCCTCTTTCACTTTCATCAAGAGGCTTTTTAGTTCCTCCTCACTTTCTGCCATAAGGATGGTGTTATTTGCATATCTGATGTTATTGATATTTCTCCCGGCAATCTTGATTCCAGCTTGTGTTTCTTCCAGTCCAGCATTTCTCATGATGTACTCTGCATATAAGTTAAATAAGCAGGGTGACAATATACAGCCTTGACGTACTCCTTTTCCTACTTGGAACCAGTCTGTTGTTCCATGTCCAGTTCTAACTGTTGCTTCCTGATCTGCATATAGGTTTCTCAAGAGCAGGTCAGGTGGTCTGATATTCCCATCTCTTTCAGAATTGTCCACAGTTTATTGTGATCCACACAGTCAAAGGCTTTGGCATAGTCAAGAAAGCAAAACTAGATGTTTTTCTGGAACTCTCTTGCTTTTTTGATGATCCAGCAGATGTTGGCAATTTGATCTGTGGTTCCTCTGCCTTTTCTAAAACTAGCTTGAACATCTGGAAGTTCACGGTTCACATATTGCTGAAGCCTGGCTTGGAGAATTTTGAGCATTACTTTAGGCTGTATTATATAACTGAAATCATAAATCAATAAATTAAATTCTTCCTGCCATTATGAGGCAAGATTTGTTCCTGGCAGGGGACAGGGTAATACAAAACAACATGAAGCCTCATTTGAAATGCATTTGATTTAAAACTGCAAAAGAAAGAAATTTATTTGAAAAGAAAATCTGTTAAACATTATATCATAGGAATATTCTGATTTGAATTGCTCTTTTGATTTGTTTTACAAAAGAGAAGTTATAAGATATTAGACAAAGAGCTCCAACTGAAGATCAGAGTCTGAGGTTTAGACCAAAGCCTTCCTCTTAACCTCTCATGAGCCTCTGGCCTCTCATCTGTGAAGTGAGAATAATGCTGTCCTTCACAGGGCTTGTCTGGTGATCAGATGTGTTGATGTATATGGAAATGCTTCATAACTTCAAAATAGCATGCAAGTGTGGGGAATAAAGCAAGTACTGTGTTTATCCTTTTTCTATAGTCAAGTCTTTTGCACTGTATTCTATTAATAATCTCCAGATTGTACAGGAAACGGTGTGTCACAGTGTGTGAAATCAAAAATGTCTATCAATATTCACAATATAGTCATGGTTTCATTAATATCTAACATATCTCATTAGTGATCATGCATGCTCAGCCGTGAACAGCTCCTTGCAACCATACAGTCTGAAGCCCGCCAGGCTCCTCTGTCCATGGGATTTTCCAGCAAGAACACTGCAGTGGGTTGCCATGCCCTCCTCCAGGGGATCTTCCTAACCCAGGATCTAACCCATGTCTACTATGTCTCCTGCATTGCAGGTAGATTGTTTACCACTTGGGCCATCAGGGAAGCCCTTGCATTAGGGAAAATGTATTTAAATAATTACATTTTATTTTTCTTTTGGCTTTCAATTTTTTCATTGTAGAGTAAACATAAAATTTATCATTTTGACTATTTTTAAGTGTAAATTCACTACCATTAAGTATATTTGTGGGAAGCCAGCATGAGGAATCCCACCCGTGACAGGGTCACGTGGCAAACTCAGATGGCAGAGCAATCTGAGTCATCGGATTTCTCCGTGGTTTTTCTTGAGCATGTGCCCCAATAATAAAAATTTGTTTGGTATTTGTCTGTTTCTCCACTATTCTCTGCCAGTTTCTCAGAAAGAGTTAATTCAGGGCTTCAGCTTCCTGCATTTGAAAGGAGTGTTGCAGCCCAACCGNAATACTGAAGTGGCTTGCCATTCCCTTCTTCAGTGGACCACATTCTGTCAGACCTCTCCACCATGACCACAATATGCAAAAATGTGAAATTTCAAAAGAGGGATAAAACTATTTAAAAAAGATACAAATAAGATGCTTGCAATGCAAATATATATTTAAAAAGAACTAATGCAGTGAGTTTGCATATATCAAAAGAAAAGATCAGTAAGCTTGAAGATAAATCAATAGAAATCAAGCAAATTAAACTCAAAATTGTGGGGAGATAAGTGAGTCATGCAGGCAACAGAGCTCTGAACTCTGTGGGATAGTATCAAGTGGTCTTCATTTATTAATAGCACACAGGTAATTAGCTTCTCATACAAAAAGGAGGAAGTGAATAAAGAAATATTTTTAAATACAATGGCCAAGAATTTTTCAATTGACAAATCCTGCCACCAATCAGATCAAACAAATCTCAAACAAAGTACAAAGTCACACCTAGGAACATCATAATTAGTTGAAAGTTTAAGAGTAAATTCTTAAAACTAACCAGAGGAAGAAATGCATGACGTACAAAGGGACAAAAATAAGAATTTTAGAAAAAAATTTCATGGTAAAAAATGAGTAATGGGTCAGAAAGACATAAAATTTTAAATATGTAGATATCTAATAATAAAGCTTCAGAATACATGAAGAAAAATGAGGGGAAACTTTTTAAATGACAAATTCATATCAAAATGTGAGATTTCAACATTCATTTCTCAGCAATTATTGAATTAGACAAAAAGAAAATTAGTAAGAGTACATGTGTGCATGCTAAGTCTCTTCAGTCCTGTCCGATTCTTTACAACCCCATGAATTGTAGCCTGCCAGGTTCCTTGTTTGTGGGATTCTCCAGGCAAGATACTGGAGTGTGTTGCCATGCCCTCCTCCAGGGCATCTTCCCAACCCAGAGACTGACCCCACATCACTTATGTCGCCTGCATTGGCAGGTGGGTTCTTTACCACCAGCGCCACCTGGTAAGAGTACAAAAGGTTTAAGAACATTATCAACCAACTTCACCTAATGGACAAAGAACGCTCCCCCTAACAACAGTAGAATATACATTCTTTTGTTGTACATATGAAAGTCACCAAAATAGACCATATGCTGGAGAAAAAAAAAAAAACAAGCCTCAAATTCCAAAGAAATGAAACCACACAAATTATGTTCTTTGACCCAAATGACGTTAAATTAGAAAAAAAGGACTTCCCTGGTGCCTAGTGGTTAAGACTCTGACTGACAATGCAGGGGACACAGGTTCGATCCCTGGGACAGGAATATTCCACATGCTGAGGGGTGACTAAGACAGTGGGTCACAACTCCTGAGCCCACAGGTGCAGCTACTGAAGCTCGCACGCCCTAGAGACCAGATTCTGCAACAGACGTCCCCGCAATGAGAAGCCTGAGCACCACAACTGGAGACCAGTCCCTCTCACAGCAACTACAGAAAGCCCAAGCACAGGCAGCAACAAAGGCCCAGCACTGATAAATTTTTAAATTTTTTTTAAAAATTAATGAATTTTTTAAAAAGGGAAGAAAATCCCCAAATACTTGGAAATTAACCACTATACTTCTAAGTAATTCATGAGTTAAAAAGAAAATCAGAGGAAAATCTTAAAATATTTCAACTGATCATTTTTTTGAAAAAAATCAAAAATTTATGATCCATTTAAACCACTACTAAGAGGGCAAGTTTAACTTTAAAAGCATATTTCATAAAAGAAGAAAAATGAAAAATCTAAGCTTCCACCTTAATAAGTTAAAGAAAGAACAACAAATTAAATCTAAAATATTAAAAGAGGAATAATCAATGAAATAGAAAATTGAAAAACAATATGTGTAAAGAGTTAATTCTTTAAAAAATACTTATAAATCCTAGCAAGAATAGTCAAAAAATAAGACAGAAAACATATATTACCTGAGCCAATATGGAAACAAGAAATGATAGGACAGAGCCTATAGACTTTAAAGGATAATAAGTAGACGGACAAAATGGTCAAAGTCTTAAGACTGAACGTGAAATCCCTCAATCATGCCCAACAAAGAGTTGGACATGACTGAGGGAATACTGGGGTGGGTAGCCTTTTCCTTCTCCAGGGCATCTTTCCAAACCAGAGATCGAACACAGGTCTCCCGCATTGCGGGTGGATTCTTTACCAGCTGAGCCACCAGGGAAGCCCAGTACTTACTGAAACTGATCTAAATTGAAATTATTAAAGAAATTGAATTTTTATTCAAAAATTTTCCCACAAATAAAACACCAGCGCCAGATAGTTTCACCAGTAATTTCTACCAAACATTTAAAAATAAATACTTTTATGAAGCAAAATTAAATGAAAATAGAGGAAGAGAGAACTCTCCTCAACTTCTAGTATAAGGTCAACATAACTCTAACAGAAAACTAGACAAAGATATTACAAGATAAAACTATAGTCCATTATCCTTCATGAGGCAAGGATGTAAAAATACAGAATGAATCATTAGCAAATAAAACCTAGCAATATATGAAAAAGATCATGACCAAGTAAGGCTTAACCCACTGATGCAAGATTGTTTAGTGTTTAAATCTCAGGACTTTCCTGGTGGTCCAGTTGTTAGGACTCTACCTTCCAGTGTAGGAGTCACAGGTTCCACGTCTGGTTGAGGAACTAGGATCCCCCATGCAGCAGGGCAACTAAGACTGCATGCCACAACTCCTAAACCCCACTGCCTCAACTAGAGAGCCTGGGTGCTGCAAACTACAGAGCCCACGCACTCCGGAGCCAACAAGCTACCTGTGCGCCACAAGGAAGACCCCGCATGCTGCAACTAAGACCCAGGGCAGTCAAAAATAAACAAACACTTTTTTAAAACATTTAAATCTCAGCTGATGTAATTTACAACACTGCTGCTGCTGCTAAGTCGCTTCAGTTGTGTCCGACTCTGTGCAACCCCATAGACGGCAGCCCACCAGGCTCCCCTGTCCCTGGGATTCTCCAGGCAAGAACACTGGAGTGGGTTGCCATTTCCTTCTCCAATGCATGAAAGTGAAAAGTGAAAGTGAATCACTCAGTCGTGTCTGACTCTCAGAGACCCCATGGACTGCAGCCCACCAGGCTCCTCTGTCGATGGGATTTTTCCAGGCAAGAGTACTGGAGTGGGGTGCCATTGCCTTCTCTGAATTTACAACACTAAGAAAGTAAAAAATATTTGCATGGACATCTCAATTTACACAGCAAAGTTATTTAATAAAATTTAGTACCCATTCATGATAAAACTCAGTAAACTAAGACTAGGAGAAAATTCTTCAATTTGATTAATGCTATCTATGAAAAATCTATAGCTCAGATCGTATTGAGTGGTGAAAGACTAAACGCATTCTCCCTCAAGTCAGTAAAAATTAAGGCCATATTCTCATATCACTTCTATTCAAAAATGTACAGGAAATCCTAGCCAGTGCCACATTCCAAATAAGAAATCAAAGGTATAAAAAACTATAAGAAAGAATTAAAACTGCAATTATTTACAGCCAACATGATTATCTACATAGAAACTTGAAACCTACTAACACTCTAGCAGAACCAGTAAGTAAATTTAGCAAGGTCACAGGATACAAGGTTAACAGTTTTTTAAAATATATATATACATATAGGCAATACAATGGGGATATAATACATGGAATACTATTAAAGTATTCAATACTATTAAAGCACTATAAACCTAGAAATAAAGTTATTGAAAATTGTGAACAATCTGTACACTAAAATATATAATACATTGTTGAAAGAAATTAAAGATCAAATAAATGGAGAAATCTATACTCCTGGATTAAAAGACTCAAAATTGGTTACATCTTTATCCTCCTCAAATTGATCAATAGATTCAACACAATCCCAATCAAATCTTGACCCCACCTCATTTTGTATGCAAAAATTAGATGAAGTATAAATCTGAAGGCAAAGCTAAAATTATAAGCTTTCTAGAAGCAAACATAAGAGAATAGCTTCACAATCTTTGGAGTAGGTAAATTTTCTTAGGACATAGAAACCACTATCAATTTTAAAAGTGGATTCACACTGGATTTCACAAAATTAAGATACCATTAAGAAAATAAGTCAATATTTAGAGTAAAATACTTACAAAACATGACTCATACACAGACTAACTTATATAACTCCTAGAAATCAACAACAGAAAACAATCCAATTTTTTAAAGAGCAAAAGTCTTGAACAAACTTTTTAAATTATTAACAAAATATAGAAATAGCCAATGAGCATAGTACATGGCTCTCATCATTAGTTACCAAAAAAGTATATGTTAAAACCACAGTAAGATATCATTTCACACCCACTAAAATGGCTAACATTAAAAAACTGACAATATCAAAGGTTTATGAGACTATGTGGAGAAATTGGAATTCACATATTTTTGGTAAGAGTGCAAAATGATGTAACCTAAGAGTGTAAAATGAGGTAACCACTTCAGAGAAGTGTTAAGTTCAGTTTCTTACACATTAAACTATGACCAGCAATCCTTTCACTAAGTATATAACCTAGAGTAATGAAAACATGTGCCAACAAAAAGACTTTAACAATGTTTATAGAAATTTTATTCATAATAGTTCCAAACTAAAAATAACTCAAATGCCATCTACAGGAAAGTGGATAAACAAGTTGTTGGTTATTCACGTAATGGAACAGAGCAACAAAAAATAAATTTTTATTATATTCAACAACATGAATAAGTGTAAATATATTCTATTTAATGAAAGGAGACAAACACAGAAGAATACACAGAGCATGATTCCAGGTATATGAAATCTCAAAACAGAAAACTGCCATGTTAGGAAAAGCTTGCCTTTGACGGGAGAAGTAGACTGGATGTAGCACAAATTAATTCACTGGTGTTACAAATAGTCTACATTTGCAGTGATGACACTTGGGTGCATAGACTGGAATAGGCTTAAAAGCTGTAAAGTTTGTTGGACACAATTTATATCTCAGTGAAAAATAATGAGTCCAAACTCATCACCACCATTTTTTAAATTAGGCTGGCCCTCTCGACAAAGAGCTTATAAAGGTCAAAAAATGTCATTGAGAAAGAAGCATTTTGGTGACTCATCACCAGGATGTACTGTTTTATGGCAACAATGTGTACTAATAAATATTGACTAACTTCCTTCCCCAAAACCTCAAAATTAAGTTATTCTGCTCCTCTACCCAAAATATCCTCATTATTTCTACGTAGTATTTAATTCCTTCAGAATCCTTGGACTAAAGTGAATTGTCTGATTGCTTTATATTTTAGTTGACAACCATCAATGTAGACAATATAAAAAGGGCATTAAATAAATACCACCACCATGTTATTTCACCATGGAAACTGCTGCTAAGTCTGCTAAGTCGCTTCAGTCGTGTCCGACTCTGTACGACCCCATAGATGGCAGCCCACCAGGCTCCTCCATCCCTGGGATTCTCCAGGTAAGAACACTGGAGTGGGTTGCCATTTCCTTCTCCAATGCATGAAAGTGAAAAGTGAAAGTGAAGTCGCTCAGTTGTGTCCAACTCCTAGCGACCCCATGGACTGCAGCCTACCAGGTTCCTCCGTCCATAGGTTTTTCCAGGCAAGAGTACTGGAGTGGAGTGCCATTGCCTTCTAGTCATATATTTAACAAATACATTTTACAGTTATTTAATTGGACATATGCTTATGCATCCTGGAGGAGGACATGGCAACCCACTCCAGTATTCTTGCCTGGAGAATCCCATGGACAGAGAAGCCTGGCGGGCTACAGTCCATAGGGTCACAAAGAGTTGGACACGATTGAAGTGACTTAGCATGTGCACATGCTTATGCATGGAGTATATAAACTGAGGCATATTGAGTTTTATCATTTTCTTCTATCTTTTGAGGGAGCTTGTTAAACATATGGATGACTTAACCCTACCCATTGGCTTCAGATTGCAAGGCAAGGGGCCAAACACTTAAAAAGCTTCCCATAGGCTAATGTCCACCAAAGTTCTAGAAATTCTGGTATAAAAAAAAAAAAAAAAAAGACAGTTCCTATTCCCGTATGGGGCTTCCCTGGTGATTTCAGCAGTGAAGAATCTGCTGGCAATGCAGGGGCTGCGATGTGAGTTAGATCCCTGAGTCAGGAAGAACCCCTGGAGGAAAGCATGGCAACCCACTCCAGTATTCTTGCCTGGAGAATCTCCATGGACGGAGGAGCCTGGTGAGCTACAGTCCATGGAGTTGCAAAGAGTTGGAGAGGACTGAAGAGACTTAGTATGCATGCATGCATTCCCCTTATAGAGAAGCAAGTTAACAATCCTAAATAGGAAAGCATAACTCAGAATCTCTACATTCAAGACTGACTACTCAAAGAGTAATCAGGCAGCCTTAGCATCCTTCAAATGTTAACAGGCACACAAATAACAGATTCATTAAAAGGCAGACTGATTCGGTAAGTTTGGTTTGCCACCTAAGATTATTCATATGAATGAAGGCCTCTAAGGAACATAGGAACACACACTGTCCTTAAACATGAAAAAGTCTGTTTTGGAAAATGTTACTTAAAGAACTTCTTTATGGATAAGGATAAGTAAGTAAAAGTAAGTAAAGTCACTCAGTCGAGTCCGACTCTTTGTGACCCCATGGACTGCAGCCCACCAGGCTCCTCAGTCCATGAGATTCTCCAAGCAAGAATACTGGAGTGGGTTGCCATTTCCTTCTCCAGGGGATCTTCCCCACCCAGGGATTGAACCCGGATCTCCCGCATTGGAGGCAGACGCTTTAATAAGGATAAAGGGGGAAATTACTTTTAATAGCATGTAGGAATTTAATTGGAGAAGGAAATGGCATCCCACTCCAGTGTTCTTGCCTGGAGAATCCCAGGGACGGGGGCGCCTGGTGGGCTGCTGTCTATGGGGTCACAGAGAGTTGGACACGACTAAAGTGACTTAGCAGCAGCAGGAATTTAAACTGAGCTCTCCTGCTAATGGAAAATATATACTAGGCTAACTATCCACCAAGCAATCCAGATTATAGATTTAACACTGCCCCAGAGTACATCATGAGAAACGCTGGACTGGAAGAAACACAAGCTGTAATCAAGATTGCTGGGAAAAATATCAATAACCTCAGATATGCAGAGACACCAGCCTTATGGCAGAAAGTGAGGAGGAGCTAAAAAGCCTCTTGTTGAAAGTGAGAGAGGAGAGTGAAAAAGTTGGCTTAAAGCTCAACATTCAGAAAACGAAGATCATGGCATCTGGCGCCATCACTTCATGGGAAATAGATGGGGAAACAGTAGAAACAGTGTCAGACTTTGTGTTTTTGGGCTCCAAAATCACTGCAGATAGTGACTGCAGCCATGAAATTAAAAGACGCTTACTCCTTGGAAGAAAAGTTATGACCAACCTAGATAGTATATTCAAAAGCAGAGACATTACTTTGCCAACTAAGGTCTGTCTAGTCAAGGCTATGGTTTTTCCTGTGGTCATGTATGGATGTGAGAGTTGGACTGTAAAGAAGGCTGAGCGCCGAAGAATTGATGCTTTTGAACTGTGGTGTTGGAGAAGACTCTTGAGAGTCCCTTGAACTGCAAGGAGATCCAACCAGTCCATTCTGAGGGAGATCAACCCTGGGATTTCTTTGGAAGGAATGATGCTAAAACTGAAGCTCCAGTACTTTGGGCACCTTATGCGAAGAGTTGACTCATTGGAAAAGACCCTGATGCTGGGAGGGATTGGGGGCAGGAGGAGAAGGGGACGACCAAGGATGAGATGGCTGGATGGCATCATGGACTCAATGGACGTGAGTCTGAGTGAACTCCGGGAGTTGGTGATGGACAAGGAGGCCTGGCATGCTGCAATTCATGGGGTCGCAAAGAGTCGGACACGACTGCGCGACTGAACTGAACTGAACTAACTCACTATAATTCAATATCCTTCTTACAGTGTTCTAATGCTCAAAAAAAGGAAATGAAACTGGTGCTTTGTAATCCTCCTTTCAACTATGGAGATGATTATCTATATACCATAACCTCATAGGATTATCCTGATAAGGAAAACTTACAGTATCAAATGCTTGAGACTACTCTATGCCATTTAATCTTGGGAGGTGTTGAGGAAATTATAAGGCTGACTTAGAGAACATCACTGGCCTGTTGCACAGTTCTATAAGCAACAGACTCAGAACTTACACTCAGATTCTCTCACTCCAGAATGCTTTCCAGTCTTCATTCAGCAAGTATTTCTCAAGCGCCTATTATGTAACAGACACTCTTTCAGGTGCTGGGAATTCAGAAGTGACCAAACTAGATAAGGAATCTGCTTTTGTGGTGCCTACATACCGGAGACTAAATAAATGATTGAGTCAGACCGTTTCAGACACTGGAAGATGCTCTAAGGCAACCTGGCCAGGAGCAGAGCAAGGGCTGCTTTCAACATGGACCTCAGAGAAGGCATCTGAAAGGATGCCCTGTGAGCTGACTCTTGAAGGAACTGAAGGAGCCATCCTGCCTGAAACTGAGGACCAGCTCTCCTTCTGTGGACGGAGCAAGTCTGTTTGTTCCAGGGACAGATGAAAGGTTAGTGACGGAGAGGTGAGGGAGGAAGGGAGGAAGGGCAGGAGCTGTACTGAGACAGCAGGACCCCAGCCGATGTGTTTCATTTTCAACTGTTCCCCCTGAATGCACAGTGAATCCACGGAGGGTATGTTATATTGAGAACCTTTCCCCTGAATGCACGGTGAACTCACGAGGGTAGGCAGCTCCTGTGCATCAGGGCGAGGTCTTCCCCTTGTGTAGAGCACCCCCCTTTCAATATCAAAGAGCTCTCTAAACGTTAAGCATTAGGTGACTCTCGAGAAATGAGATCAATTGATGATTATCCTCTTTTACTTTTCATCTCTCTTCCACTTTCTAAGGTTATAAAAATGGTACAGAGACCCTATTTGCTGGGCAGGAAGAGAGACATAAATGCATGGAACAGACTTGTGGACACCGGGGAAGGAGAGGGCGGGATGAACTGAGAGAGCAGCGTTGACATACACACATTACTAAAATGAAACAGATAGCTGGCGGGAATCTGCTTTAGAGTACAGGGAGCTCAGCTAGGTGCCCTGTGACGACCTAGTGGAGTGGGATAAGAGCAGGAAGGGAGGCTCCAGAGGGAAGGGACGTATGTGTACATTTGTTAATGCACATCATTGTACAGTAGAAACTTACACAATACTGTAAAGCAATTATACTCCAATTAAAACATACATATATATATGTTATATTACGTTCCACTGTCACTAATATTTTGTTAAGATCAAAATAAATACTTGTAAGTCAACTTCTGAGAGCAGTGGATACAAATGAGAGCAACTCCCTTGTCTCCTTGCAATGAATGGGTCTCACTGGGTCTGTGGACAGAGAGGCATGGGAATTCGCATGAGGAGCACCAGGAATGCAACAAAGCTTTGAAAACAAGGGACTATCAGGAAAATGCCATCTCAAAATGTGGTTGCTAAGCTTGGTCATAAACCCATCAAATAAATTTGAAAGCTAAAAATAGTCCCCTCTGGAGACACTAACACTCATGTTTATTTGTGAAGTGAAGTTGCTCAGTCGTGTTCGACTCTTTGCGACCCCATGGACTGTAGCCAACCGGGCTCCTCCATCCATGGGATTTTCCAGGCAAGAATACTGGAGTGGGTTGCCATTTCCTTCTCCAGGGGAACTTCCTGACCCAGGGATCAAACCCGGGTCTCCCGCATTATAGGCAGACGCTTTATTTATATGCTCTGTCTTTGAACTAAATTGTAAAACAGGAAAAGGTGGGGAAACTGAAATTCTGGACTTCATGTTTTTACACACACACACACACACACACACACCCCTATTGTGTTCTATATTTTTAGCATCAAGGTTGTAAGCATGCATGTTTTAAGTCGCTTCAGTAATGTCCAACTCTTTGTGATCCTATGGACTATAGGTTATCAGCCTCCTCTGTCCATGGGATTCTCCAAGCAAGAATACTGGAGTAGATTGCCATGCCTCCTCTAGGGATCGAACCCATGTCTCGTGTCTCCTGCACTGGCAGGTGAGTTCTTTACCCCTAGCACCACCTGGGAGGCCCTAAGATGGTAGGAAAGTGTTAGTCGCTCTGTCATGTCCGACTCTTTGAGACCCCATGAACTGTAGCTGGCCAGGCTCCCTTGTCCATGGAATCTCTAGGAAGGAATACTGGAGTGGTTTGCCATTCCCTTCTCCAGGGGATCTTCCCAGCCTAGGAACTGAACCCAGGTCTCCTGCATTGCCATCTGAGCCACTAAGGTGGTGGGAGAAGTATCGACTGGGACAGATAGAATTGAAAATGGCAAAATGCTGGCAAACCAGTGAAAGAATTAGGAATGGTTCATGGATATATGTAAAGTTTGGTTTGTGTGAGTCATCATTAAAACAACACAACTGAAGTTATATCTTCTGGAGTTTCACACGTCAAATTAAGCTCCCCAAAATATGTAATTAATCAAGGCCATATCACACAGCATCCATTAGTGCTGTACAACAAAAAGTGAATGGCAGTAACTTGGTGGAGTTACTGAAGTTTGGTGGGGAGGTTTAAAATCCCATCTGGCCATAGCAGCTTCTAAATATTCAAGCAATGAAATAATGTACATGTCTATGTAACCATTTAAAATGAGGCCAGTAAAAGATAGTCAAGGAACGTGGAGTACAGTGTGTTTTTACTGGCCTGTACCAGCAAGTCCACTAAAATCAGGCCATGGGATCCTGTTGGTAATTTTAAGCTGTTCATATAAATGTAGCACCTTTTCCTATCCTAAATTCTTCTTTTATTAACATATATTAGCATAATTTTTATTTTTTTCTTAACTCGGTTCTAATTTTTACAGTAAGGCATATGAACAGCAAAGACATCAATTTCCAAAGGGAAAGCTAATAAAATTTTGAAATTCTAATTCAGGTCGAATTGTACTTCAACTTCCTATCCTCCCAATTCTTCCATGATACACCAGAAAGTGTGCTGGAAAACAAGGCATGCGTTGTGAGTTCTGGTCCTCGATGTGCCTGGTGTGCCAACTTAGAAAATAAAATGCAAGCATTTGTAAAGCTAAAAAGCAATACAGGATAATAAAGAGAAAATAAATGGCATAGCCAAAAGAGGAGCCAGGGTAAATGAAAATGGGTAACTAATGCCCAACTGATATGAAGAAAATCATCAGTAAGCACTCTAGCACCCCAAAATGGTTTCTCATACCATTTCCCATTCAAAGAAATCAGGCTCTTTAGAGAGAATAGCAGATTCCATGTCTGAGGGACCAGAGACAGAGGAATCTTGTCATTCTAAAAACAAGGAAAGTCTTAAGAGTGGCTAGGATTAGATCAAAATGACCCAAAAGCTAAACTGAGGGGTTCTTATTTGCTAAAGATAAGACCATTTGACCATTGAAAGTGATAATGACTACAATGGATTGATGTACAACAGTTTACTAAACCTGAGTTCATGATGATAAATACAAAAAATAAAAATAAAAAACATGCATTGGCCACCTTTGGAGATTGCTAGCATACAAATGAAGAAAAAGAATCAAATATTCATCCTACTTTTTCTACATGGATAATAATTCAGAGTAATAATACAGTTAATGAGGCAGCAGTTAATAAATGCCAAAAGAATGCAATAGAATTAGAAAAATCATATTTTGCAACTACTAATGAATGAGTTGTTGTTGCTGTTGTTGAGTCACTAAGTCATGTCCAACTCTTTGCAACCCCATGGACTGGAGTGCGCCAGGCTTCCGCGTCCTTCACTATCTCCTGGAGTTTGCTCAGACTCATGCCCATTGAGTCTGTGATACTATTCAACCATCTTAGCCTCTATCACCCCCTTCTCCTCCTGCCTTCAATCTTTCCCAGCATCAGGGTCTTTTCCAGTGAGTCAGCTCTTCATATCACCTGGCCAAAGTATTGGAGCTTCAGCATCAGTCTTTCCTATGAATATTCAGGGTTGATTTCCTTTAGGATGGACTGGTTTTATCTCCTTGCAGTCCAAGGGACTCTCAAGAGGTTTTTCCAACACCACAATTTGAAAGCATCAATTCTTCAGTGCTCAGCCGTCTTTATATTCATAAATATAATATGGCAAAGAACGCCAGTACTGCCAGTATGACTGGGTGAAAGGTTAGAGACAAAATCAGAACACATGCATTACTTGACTGCACCTGAACCCACTCCCCTACCTTATTTAGCTCATTATAGTGATAAGATGCATGACACTCCCGACATGACATAATAGGAGTGCATGGCCATCTGTGAATTATTTTTGGCCAGTTAGAAAAGAACACTGGAAACTACTCAAGTCTCTGTATTCACCCAATGGTAAGAAATTCCATCCTGTCTTAAATGACACCAAGTTAAATGACACCAAGATGACGAAATCAATGAAAGGGAAATTTTTACAATTAATAAACAAGTGCCATAAAAACAAAAGAGAAATTAAACGTAATTGTGGACTTTGTTGGAATCCTGATTGAAACAACAAACTGTACATATTTTTGAGACAGAGAAAACTGAACATGGACTGGGTATTAGATGACATACACCATTAAAAAAAATTCATTGGGTGTAATAGAAGCATGGTGGTTTGCTTCAGCTTCTTAAGTAATTGAAGAAAGAAATATAAATGTTGATGATACAAATATAATAAAAGTAGAAGCCACTCAGTGGAGGAAAATATTTGTAATAGATACAATTTTAAAAAAAATTGTATCCAAAACACAAATTTTCTATTCTGAATGTTTTCTAAGATGAATAGCCAACCCTATTTGTTTTGTCTTTTTCTTACTTTAAAACTTTTTAACGGCCAGAGGTTACTAAAAAAGATGTCACAAAGTTCCTGGGTATGGCTAATAGCAGATTGATACTCACAGAGCATGTGTGACAATAATGTAAACACCCAGCCATCACAGAAAAGAAGACAATGCATTGAATTATTTGCGTGCATGCATGCTAAGTCGCTTGAGTCATGTCAGACTCTTTGAGGCCCTATTCACGGTAGCCCGTCTGCCTCCTCTGTCCATGGGATTCTCCAGGCAAGAATACTGGAGGGGGTTGCATGCTGTCTCCCAGGGGATCTTCCCGACCCGGGGATTGAATTGCATCTCTTAAGTCTCCTGCATCGGCTGGAGGGTTCTTTACCACTAACACCAGCTGGGAAGCAAGAAAACAAAACAAAACAAAACACCTCTCACCTGGTTTCAGTGTTTCTACTCAAGCTAATTAACTAAATTGGGAGCAGTGGCATAGAGATGGGACAGGGTTGAGGGTTGTAGCTTGAATGGATGTGTGACATACATAGTTATTAGTATAATCATCCCCTTTTTTAAAAAACAAATGTTATTTCACTGGGTCATTCTCTGAAAATTCAAATTTCTTTTACTTCTTTAAGTTGCCCTTCCTCACAACTTCTACTTTCAAATTAAATTTAAGGCCACCTGATTAATAAAATACCTCTAGACTTTTATCAAAACTCAGTGAATGTGTATGCCCACATCAACAGTTTTTAGCATGATGTTTATGAATATTTCTTTTTCTGATTTTTCTAACCAAGTTTGATGAGTTTCAAAAATTGTGAAATGGTCAAATGAACACTGGAGAATGGGATGGCAACAATTCAAATTTCCTGGAGAGTTTAAGAGACCTGGCTGAAGCTGAATAATTACTGCTAAATCATTCTTAATTCTAAAAGCATCAGTGCAAAGCATTTTATTAACATTCCTCATACCCAAGTTGTAGTTATGATTCACTAGAGGGTTTCCTGGAACTACTTTATGGTAACTTGGGGCCTCATATAATTCATATGCACTGTGTACTTAGGTTCATTTTTAAAGGTTTAGATCATTATTCTTCTGGTTTTGAATTGTCATGGACCTATGACTACTGTTGAGAGTTAACCATTGACATATTATTGAATATTAACTGCTAGTCAGAAACAGACCACCCCTCAAAAGATAAGATTTCTATGATATACTGGATATGAACCACTTAATAAATGATTTTATACTATAGTTTTGCTACAAATATAAAAATTGATCCTACCCTGAGCTATTTTTGGTTTACAGGAAAAGTTCTAGGCTTGTTAAACAAATAACACATCGACAAAGAAGATTCCCTGAAGGAGAAAATGGCAACCCACTCCAGTATTCTTGCCTCAGAAATCCCATGGACAAAGGGGCCTGGTGGCCTACAATTCATGGGGTCACAAAGGAGTCTGACATGACTTAGCAGCTAAACATAACAACAATCTATCTGCTACAAATAAATGTGTGAAAGCATTATGTGGCTTAAAAATATTAGACTAGGTGTTAGAAGACAATATTTAGCCTGATTTTTACCATTATTAGAATTTAAGCAAGAGAGAAAGAAAAAAAAAAAAAAAAACCCAACCAAGACTGCTCTCTGGGACTTGAGTTCTTTTCTATAAAAGAAACGAATTTACCAGTTTGGAATTCTGTGAATCTGTGATAATCAGCAAAATCAATTTACATGTATCTTTCGTGAGCTTTTTTAAAAAGAAGAGTATAATTGTACAAGGAGGCTTCCCTTGTGGCTCACTGGGAAAGAATTCGCCTGCTAATGCAAGACAAGAGGGTTTGATCCCTGGATTGGGAACCTCGCCTGGAGAAGGAAATGGCAACCCACTCCAGTATTCTTGCCTGGGAAATTCCATGGACAAAGGGGCCTGGAAGAATATGGTCCATGGGGTCGCAAAAGAGTAGAACGCAACACAGTGACCAAACAACAACAACAGCAAAATAATATACCACTGCATTGCTGCTTTTAAAAAAACAATTATAGATATTTAAGAAACAAGTGTCAGAGCCAAGATACTATATTTCAGTGGATAAACACACAAATATGCAGTCTTGATTAGATATACTATGTAATGTTCAGTTCGGTTCAGTTCAGTCGCTCAGTAATGTCTGACTCTTTGTGATCCCATGGACTGCAACACACCAGGCCTCCCTGTCCATCACCAACTCCCAGAGTTTACTCAAACTCATGTCCATTGAGTCAGTGATGCCACATCCAACCATCTCATCCTCTGCTGTCCCCTTCTCCTCCTGCCTTCAATCTTTCCCAGCATCAGGGTCTTTTCAAGTGAGTCAGTTCTTCACATCAGGTGGCCAAAGTACTAGAGTCTCAGCTTCAGCATCAGTCCTTCCAATGAATATTCAGGACTGATTTCCTTCAGGATGGACTGGTTGGATCTCCTTGCAGTCCAAGGGACTATCTCCAACATTACAATTCAAAAGCTCAATTCTTTGGCACTCAGCTTTCCATATAGTCCAACTCTCACATCCATACATGACTACTGGAAAAACCATAGCTTTGACTAGATGGACCTTTGTTGGCAAAGTACTGTCTCTGCTTTTCTTTTTTAATTGGAGGCTATGTACTTTACAATATTGTAGTGGCTTTGCCATACATTAACATGAATCAGCCACAGGTGCACGTGTGTTCCCCATCCTGAGCTCCCCTCCCACCTTCCTCCCATCACATCCCTCAGGGTCATCCCAGTGCACCAGCCCTGAGCACCCTGTCTCATGCATCGAACCTGGACTGGCAAATCCGTTTCACATATGAAAATATACATGTTTCAATGCTATTCTCTCAAATCATCCAGCCCTTGCCTTCTCCCACAGAGTCCAAAAGACTGTTCTATACATCTGTGTCTCTTTTGCTATCTGGCACATAGGGATATCGTTATCATATTTCTAAATTCCATATATATGCATTATTATACTGTATTGATGTTTTTCTTTCTGGCTTACTTCACTCTGTATAATAGGCTCCAGTTTCATCCACCTCATTAGAACTGATTCAAATGTATTCTTTTTAATGGCTGAGTAATCCTCCATTGTGTATATGTACCACAGCTTTCTTATCCATTCATCTGCTGATGGACATCTAGGTTGCTTCCATGTCCTGGCTATTATAAACAGTGCTGCAGTGAACATTGGGGTACATATCCCTCTTTGAATTCTAGTTTCCTCAGTGTATATGCCCAGCAGTGGGATTCCTGGGTCATGTGGCAGTTCTATTTCCAGTTTTTTAAGGAATCTCCACACTGTTCTCCAGAGTGGCTGTACTAGTTTGCATTCCCACCAACAGTGTAAGAGGGTTCCCTTTTCTCCACACCCTTTCCAGCATTTTGGATCACAGTCATTCTGATTGGCATGAAATGGAACCTATTGTGGTTTTGATTTGCATTTCTCTGATAATGAGTGATGTTGAGCGTCTTTTCATGTGTTTGTTAGCCATCTGTATGTCTTCTTGGAGAAATGTCTGTTTCGTTCTTTGGCCCATTTTTTGATTGGGTCATTTATTTTTCTGGAATTGAGCTGCAGGAGTTGCTTGTATATTTTTGAGATTAGTTGTTTGTCAGTTGCTTTGCTATTATTTTCTCCTGTTCTGAAGGTTGTCTTTTCACCTTCCTTATAGTTTCCTTCATTCTGCAAAAGCTTTTAAGTTTAATTAGATCCCATTTGTTTATTTTTGCTTTTATTTCCATTACTCTGGGTTGTGGGTCATAGAGGATCCTGCTGTGATTTATGTCAGAGAGTGTTTTGCCTATGTTTTCCTCTAGGAGTTTTATAGTTTCTGGTCTTACATTTAGATCTTTAATCCATCTTGAGTTTATTTTTGTGTATGGTGTTAGAAAGTGTTCTAGTTTCATTCTTTCACAAGTGGTTAACCAGTTTTCCCAGCACTCCTTGTTAAAGAAATTGTCTTTTCTCCATGGTATATTCTTGCCTCCTTTGTCAAAGATAAGGTGTCCATAGTTGCATGGATTTATCTCTGGGCTTTCTGTTTTGTTCCATTGATCTATATTTCTGTCTTGTGCCAGTACCATACTGTTTTGATGACTGTAGCTTTGTAGTAAAGCCTGAAGTCAGGCAGGTTGATTCCTCCAGTTCCATTCTTCTTTCTCAAGATTGCTTTGGCTATTCGAGGTTTTTTGTATTTCCATACAAATTGTGAAATTATTTGTTCTAGTTCTGTGAAAAATACCATTGGTAGCTTGATAGAGATTGCGTTGAATCTGTAGATTGTTTTGGGTCTCTGCTTTTTAATATGCTGTCTAGGTTGGTCATAGCTTTTCTTCTAAGGAGAAAGCATCTTTTAATTTCATGGCTGCAGTCACCATCTGCAGTGATTTTGGAGCCTGCTACCCGCCCCCCATAAAATGTCTCTCACCCTTTCCACTGTTTCCCCATTGATTTGCCATGAAGTGATGGAACCGAATGGCATGATCTTCATTTTCTGAATGTTGAGCTTTATGCCAACTTTTTCACTCCCTCTTTCACTTTCATCAAGATGCTCTTTAGCTCTTCTTCACTTTTTGCCATAGGGTGGTGTCATCTGCCTATCTTATGTTACTGATATCCCTCACAGCAATCTTGACTTCAGCTTGTGCTTCATCTGGCTGGGCATTTTGCATGATGTATTCTGCCTATAAGTTAAATAAGCAGGGTGACAATACACAGCCTTGACATACTCCTTTCCTGATTTGGAACCAGTCTGTTGTTCCATGTCCAGTTCTAACTATTGCTTCCTGACCTGCATACAGATTTCTAAAGAGGCAGGCTGGGTGGCCTGGTATTCCCACCTCTTGAAGAATTTTCCACAGTTTGTTGTGATTCACACAGTCAAAGGCTTTGGCATAGTCAATAAAGCAGAGGTAGATGTTTTTCTGGAATTCTCTTGCTCTTTCAATGATTCATTGGATGTTGGCAATTCGATCTCTTGTTCCTCTGCCTTTTCTAAATCCAGCTTGAATATCTGGAAGTTCATGGTTCATGTACTGTTTAAGCCTGGCTTAGAGAATTTTGAGCCTTACTTTGCTAGTGCGTGAGATGAGTGCAATTGTGTGGTAGTTTGAGCATTCTTTGGCATTCCCCTTCTTTGGGATTGGAATGAAAACTGACCTTTTCCAGTTCTGTGGCCACTGCTGAGTTTTCCAAATTTTCTGGCATATTGAGTGTAGTACTTTCACAGCATCATCTTTCAGGATTTGAAATAGCTCAACTGAAATTCCATCACCTCCACTAGCTTTGTTCTTATGCCTCCTAAAGTCCACTCAACTTCATACTCCAGGACATCTGGCTATAGGTGAATGATCATACCATCGTGATTATCTGAGTCTTGAAGATCATTTTTGTATAGTTCTTCTGTGTATTCTTGCAACCTCTTCTTAATATTGTCTGCCTCTGTTAGGCCCATACCAATTCTGTCCTTTATTGTGGCCACCTTTACATGAAATATTCTGTCGGTTTCTCTAATTTTCTGGAAGAGAACTTTAATCTTTTCCATTCTACTTTTTCCTCCATTTCTTCACATTGATCACTAAGGAAGGCTTTCTTATTTCTCCCTGCTATTCTTTGGAACTCTACATTCAAATAGATATATCTTTCTCTTTCTCCTTTGCCTTTCACTTCTCTTCTTTTCACTATTTGTAAGGCCTCCTCAGATGACCATTTTGCCTTTTTGCATTTCTTTTTCCTGGGGATGGTCCTTATCACTCCTCCTGTACAATATCACTAATCTCCACCCATAGTTCTTCAGGCACTTATAATGTTCACCATGAAGTAAAGAGTGTTTTCATTTACAGTTATTCATGATTACTCTCATCCACTTCATCATTCCTCATCTGAGCTCCTCCCAACCAATAACATTTCCTACTTCACTAATGGGTTTCTGTGTAGAAGAATTGTCTCTCCAACTAGTATGCATACTAGTCAGCACAAGGCTGGTATTCAACCCTGGTCCACCAGTTGCTATCTTGGGCCTATTCTCAAACCTCACAGTTTCATTTGACAAATGAAACAGCTATTCTAGGACTACTGTAAAGATTAAATGAGATAGTAAAACTCTGGCTCGCATGAGGTTAAATAGTGTATAGCAAGCACTTTACATTTCACTGTTCACTCTCCCTAGATTCCTAATTACAAACAAGAAATTATTTTATCTGTCTTTTGAATCCTGCAGAGCCCTCAAAAATGCTAAGTTCCCAGAAGGCACTGAAATATTTTTTGCATCATTGGTTTGATAAGAATGTATTGAGAATAAACTTGTGTTACACTTTGGAGACAGCATGGGAAGAAAGTGAAAATGAAGATGAATGTTACAGTTCTTTCATTTGAAGAGTTCTAAATCAGCCAGCTACCAAACAAGGATATTAGAATCATGAAGTAATTTTCACATAACTTGGAACAACTGTAACTAGAAGTTGACCAAAGTATTTAAAAATACTAGACAGAAATAACAAAAATGCATATTAATACCCAAATAGGAAAGATTTTAGGCTACAGCCATTGTTTATCTCCTGTGATGAAAGTCCCTGGAGTTAAACTCGAATGGGCAAAATGTGAATTTTTGTATAACTGGAAATCTGTTTTCTTTTTCTTGGAGTAGGACTCACAGGAAAAACATTGCAGAGATTCAAGTTCCATGATAAAGGAGAAAAAACAAAACGGGTTTTCATAGATGGGATGAAATCATGTTTCCATAGTAACTCTGAACTTTTTTGTTACAGCCCAACTTAGCTGACAATTTTGGCTAATTTCAACTATAAAAATAAATATGGCAACTTAAAAAGATTTACCCCATTTTATCATGAATATAATTTTCAAATGAAAGCTAAATACCTGGAAAGCATCTCACTGGATTTAAGACTTATTTTTAAACTTATTTAATCATTACCAACTTCACCTGGCAAAGATATCATTTAAATTGGAAACAAATCCAATGAACTAAGATGTGCCAGAACAAACAGAATCTAGAATATGGTTCTCTTCTGATTCTAATGCTGGAGCAAGAACAAGTACAAAGACTTCCTCTACTACAGACCAGCAGATTCTGTGGGTTTAAGAGCTTTTACTGAATCATAACCAAAACAGACTCACAATTCTATCCCAAATGGCAAGACTGCCTCTCTTTTTCATTTAGATTATTGTTTTCAAATTAGAGATCCATTTGATCACTGGGTTAGTAAGCCACAAATAAGGTGCCAAAATGTTTATGTTTTATATAAATATATTTTTGTCTTATGCTTTACTTCATTAAAGGCATACCCTTATTCAAGGACTTCATCATCATGCAGGGATCAGCTCCAGTCTTTGAATTTGCTTCTTCTTATTTATTTATTTATTTTTTGCATGGCACCATGATTTCAGACCTAAGTCAGAAGAGCCAAGGACCAGCCAAATATGTACTTTTTAAGTAAAAATTTAAATATTTAAATAATTTTTTAAATTGTGAAAGGTCAAAATACAAAAAATATTAAAGTAAAAAATAAAATTGTCCAATCACACAAACTCGCTCAGCTCTTCCCCACGTCCAATAATCAGTTCACAATTCCATGAACTAAAGTTTTGAACCTTCTAGGCTTTACCCCACCAACAGTTTCCAAGCTGGGAAACTTACAGTTAATTCTCAAAGGATCACTCTTCCCTCGACTCTCCTGCGTGCACGCTCCTTTATCTCTCTCCTTCCCTCTAGGGCCAAGGATCATGAGCATGGGCAAGATCTTCATCTGTTTCCCCCCATTTCCCCCACGTTCCTTTAAGGCCTCCCCAGCTGCAATGCAAGGTCTGACTCCAGCGTGCTACTGACGCTGCTCATCAAGCACACCAGTGATTTCCTAATTGCCAAAGTAACCCAACTCTCTCTGGCCATCTCTCTTAACCTCCTTGTGTTGGGCTCATACAGAATTTTTTTTTTTTTTAACTTTCATGCTAAGGCTTCCTGTCACCACTCACCCTGGGAATGACATATTTTCAGACTCCTCTGGGAGTTCCTTCTACTATCCTCTGTGTGTTTAGGTTCCTGGAGGTTAGCAAAGAGTCTCTACTTATCTTTTTTCATTGTTATTTTTGTTTGTTTTATTGGAATGCAGTGGCTTTACAATGCTGAGTTGGTTTCTGCTGTACAGCAAAATGAGTCAGCTGTATGTATACATATAGCTCTCTTTTCTGGATTTCCTTACCATTTAGGTCACCAGAGCCCTGAGGAGAGCTCCCTGTGCTATATGGTGGTAATGGTTTAGTTGCTAAGTCATGTCTGACTCTTGCAACCCCATGGTCTGTAGCCCTCCATTCTCCTCTCTCCATAGGATTTTCCAGGCAAGAATACTGGAGTGGGTTGCCATTTCCTTCTCCAGGAGATCTTCCTGACCCAGGGATTGAACCCAGGTCTCCTGCACGGCAGACAGATTCTTTACCGACTAATGCTGAGTTGGTTTCTGCTGTACAGCAAAATGAGTCAGCTGTATGTATACATATAGCTCTCTTTTCTGGATTTCCTTACCATTTAGGTCACCAGAGCCCTGAGGAGAGCTCCCTGTGCTATATGGTGGTAATGGTTTAGTTGCTAAGTCATGTCTGACTCTTGCAACCCCATGGTCTGTAGCCCTCCATTCTCCTCTCTCCATAGGATTTTCCAGGCAAGAATACTGGAGTGGGTTGCCATTTCCTTCTCCAGGAGATCTTCCTGACCCAGGGATTGAACCCAGGTCTCCTGCACGGCAGACAGATTCTTTACCGACTGAGCTACCAGGGAAGCCCCCTGTGCTATACAGATAGTTCTTATTAGTTATCTGTTTCACACATTGTGTATGCATGTCAATCCCAGTCTCCCAATCCATCTCTCTCTCCCCCTCCCACCTTGGCATTCATACATTTGCTTTCTATGTCTGTGTCTCCATTTCTGCTTTGTCAATAAGTTCATCTACATCATTTTCCTGGATTCCACACTTTGGGGCTCATATTCAATATTAGTTTTTCTTTTTTTGACTTACTTCACATAGTCTCTATTTTTCTTATCTGCAAACTCTCACTAGAGAACTTTATCCTCTCCTACAACTTTAACTTCTACTTAGATAACACTGAATCCCAAATGTTTATCTCCAGAGTACCCTTCACTCCTTCATTCAAGAGTCCATTTTTAAATAGTTATATCCAAAAGTCTAGTGAACATCAACTTTTATACAGCCGACATGCATCTCATTTTCATCAAATCTTGAAGTGAGTTCAAGATCTATTTCTGGAAAATGGCAATTGTATTTCTATTCTGTATTCAAGTAATGACTCTACCATTTACCTAGCTTTCCTAAATCAGAACCATGAGTGTCTTCCAACAGCTATTTTCTGTTCATCCTCTCACAATGGACAACAAAACTCCAAAGACTCTACTTTCTCTATATTCACTGACTACTGTCTCCTATTCACAAGCCTACCATCATAGGCTTGGGGCTTTTTCATTTCATATCCATCCATATTACTGAAACAGATGCAGAAGAAACATTTGGGAATTTCAACACTTACTATTTTGAAATATACAACAGCCATTACTTATTTAAAATAAACATATCAGTGTTTTAATATGATAAGATAAAAATAGGAAACATAACAATTAATGGTAAAATATTAGAAGAATTCTTTTAATGAAATCAGAAAGAATATAAAGATGCCTGCAATCATCTCTGTTTAGCACTTAATAGACATTTCATAAAAATGATAAAAATAATGTATAAGAATTGAGAAAGAATGAAATTACCAACATCATTAGAAAAACTACATAAATAAAAATTTCTGTAAAAATAATTTAAAATAATAGATTTTGGCAAAGTTGTTGCATACAAAGCTAACCTATTTACAATCAAATTCTTATTCTACTTACGTGGTTTTTGAAGATATTATTTACAGTGGCAGTAAAAATAATGGTATATCTAGGGTGAATAGAACAAGGTTATAATTGAAAGGCAAAATGTTCTAAATTTATGAAAAAATGAATGCATTCATATGACAAGACTTGATATCATAAAGGTGACAAATTTTCCATTAAATGAATCTAGGCATCCAATGAAATTCTCATCAAAACCAAGATGTTTTCTGTTTGAATGTGGGTGTGGAACTTGATAAGTCTAATCAAAAATTTCAATGAAAGCAAAACAGGCCAAAATTAGCCAAGACAATTTTAAGGAAGAATAAGTAATAGATTTGTACTAACAGATTGAAGGTAAAAGGAGAAGGGGGCAGCAGAGGATGAAATGTTTACATAGCATCACTGACTCAATGGAGATGAATTTGAGCAAAGTATGAGAGATAGTGAAGGACAGTGAAGCCTGGTGTGCTGCAATCCATGGGGTCACAAAGAGTCAAACATGACTTAGCGAATGAACAACAACAGATATTGTTTCATTTAAAACTCTAGTAATTATAAAGATTCAGTACCAATAAAAGTTTTGACTAGAATAACAGGTCTGAAGAAAGATTCAAAAAACAAACCCACCTCTGTATAGGAACTTGTTATAACAGAGAAATGGCTTTATAAACAAGTTGTGAAGAGGTGGACAGTTGGATAAATGTGCTGTACTAGGTAAGCAAATGGGGAAGGGTAAATTGAATAAAATTGTACCACTATCCACACTCCATACCAAAGGCAAGTACAGATGGCTGAGAGACCTAAATGCCTGTCCATTTTTCACTCCCCACTGTGGTCCCTAGTTTGTTCATTAGTTTCTTCTGGACAGAAATATATCTGAATCTCTCTTCTTCCCAATGTATTTATAGTGCTTTCACATACTATAAATTCAATAAGTGGGTAATGGGTGGAGATACATACAGACTTTATTGCTAAAAGTCAGCCTTGCTTCCTATCAGCTTTCAGTTATTGGAGAGATGTTCTTTGCCAGGAAAGTATTGGACATACACACTAGTCCAGCCCTTGGGGACTCTGAGAGTTTGGGTGGCCTCTGGCTGTCTTCCCACAAGCTCACTTATCCCAGATTTCCAAGTGTTGCTACCACTTCCATTGTACCTGTACTGTCTTTGGGTGTCCATTCCTGATTCACACCATCTATATGCCAAAGTACCATTACCTATAGATCAAAATGAAAGCATTTTAGGAGATTTTCCCAAAAATAAGCATTTCTTTATCTCCCTGCATGCATTGCTAGAAACCATAGCATAGTTGAAAGAATACAGGCTTTTTGTTAAAATAGATTTAAGTTATTCATCTACCACTTACTCGTGGCTTAAAGCAAGGTTGTTAACCTCTCTGAAACTTACTTTTCTTCTCTCTAAAATCAGAAAGAAATGTACCCTTTCTACCTTGAAGGCTTGTTGGGAATGCTAAAGAAAGTGGCATAAAAACAACTAGCAAAATCTCTTACTCATGTCATAACTCAATAAATAGTATTTTTCTTCCCTTCTTTCCTTAAATTTTTTAACACCAGGATTTGCAAAACTATGAGTGTAAAAAGGAAAAAAAAAAAATGATGGCTATACTTGAAAAGAATCCCCCTTTCCTGAATATTCATAAATCATTGTCTGTAAATTTTAAGATGTCTATCACTTTTCTGTAAGTAATATACATTCATGTGTATGTGTGTTGTCCAGTTGCCTGAATAGTTCTGAGTGTAATAAGGAAGAACACATGTGATTCCATGTCAGATCTGTTTCTTTTACTTTAACCCTTGTGTTCTGTTGCCTGTGGTTAGTCATGCTGGCTCTGCACCACTTGTGAAAGAAGGTTGCCTACAGCCTGAAAAATACAGGATAGCCCATTCTCAGGGCTCTGACCTTTAAGGTCCATTCATATAGAGATAAAAAGTTTCAGAACAGAAAATAACATTTGGAGGTTTACAGAGACATCATGTTTGCAAATCCTGGTGTTAAAAAATTTAAGGAAAGAAGGGAAGAAAAATACTATTTATTGAGTTATGACATGAGCAAGAGATTTTGCTAGTTGTTTTTATGCCACTTCATTTAGCATTCCCAACAAGCCTTCAAGGTAGAAAGGGTACATTTCTTTCTGATTTTAGAGAGAAGAAAAGTAAGCTTCAGAGAGGTTAACAACCTTGCTTTAAGCCACGAGTAAGTGGTAGACGAATAACTTAAATCTATTTTAACAAAAAGCCTGACCCACTCGGACAGTTGCAAGAACAAAGGATTCCTGTATCAAGAACTTGGCAACAACCAATCACGCCCTTCTCTCACCTTGCCTTTAAAAGTGCTTTGCTGAAACTCTTTGAGGAGTTTGGGGTTTAGAGGCACAATCCACCCATCTCCTTGCATGACCCTGAAGTAAACCTTTCTCAGCTCCAAACTCTGATGTTTTGGTTTGTTTGGCCTCACCATGCATTGGGCACATGAACTTGCATTCAGTAATGTAAATTCCCATATGGCAAGGTTTAAAACCACTAATTCCCTAAGCCACACTATGCTTTACATGTTAGAGGCCATCAGTTAAATATTTTGATGTCTCATCCACCACTGCTATTGAGTTTTATTTGTTTTCACAGTGGTGATAGATTTATACTAATCCATCTTCACCTTCTAAGATGACTTCTTTTAAGTTCACACATCTATGTAATGATTGGCTAGGACAGAGTATACAAAATATCATTGTGGAGGACTACAAAGTCAACTGGCACACGGGACATTTTCCCACACCAGTGGTCATGTTCCAACCGATCAACCAAGCCACCCCAGATACCATTCAATCCCACAGAGAAAACAAACATTATTTTTGGAGCAGAGCTTATTTTTAGAAAGTTTATATCTTAGCTTTGAAACTGTAAATCAAGTAGAATCAAAAGGTAATACAACAAATATAAAAACATCAAAAAGATATCCATTCCCTATTCACATACACATAAACTTCCTTTTTGGCCCAAGATGACTCTTAAAACCCAATTCACACTAGGATGACTCAAAGAGATGCTTAGAATCCCATTCTCTCTCCTCCTACTCTGGGCTCTGTTATTCCAATAACTCCCATTGGAATAATCACAGAGCCTCTTGACTATGGTCAACCTCACACAGATGTGAGGGTGGACAGTTGGATGCAGCTAGGGCTAGGTCAGCATTATTTACTGCCTCTAAGGAAGATTCCAGTTCAAGTCTCATCCCTAACCACCTGCAGAACTGGAGCTATATTTTCTTGACATTGTCTTTTTAACCAGGTCAAAACACATGAGAGCTAAGATACATTTTCCACATCTGTTTGCATTTGTAAACAAAAAATTGTTTTAATTATGAGATCATTTGCCTCAACATTATTCATATTTGTATATTTTAAATTTTTACTGAAGACTTTTTGATTTCCCATGTTGTGTTAATTTCTGCTTCGTAGCAAAGTGATTCAGTCATATATGTGTATATATATATATTCCTTTTCATATTCTTTTCCATTATGGGTAATTGCAGTATACTGAATACAGTTCCCTATGCCATGCAGTAGGACCTTGCTGTTTATCCATCCTACATGTGATAGTTTGTGTCTGCTCATCCCAAACTCCCAGTCCTTCCCTCCCTCCACCTCCCCTCACCCTTGGCAATCACAAGTCCATTCTCTAGATCTGTGAGTCTGCTTCATATTACTTTAAAAATTACAAGCTAGTTACAGTCATTTCTTTCTGCAAATTAAGAACATGACAAAATAAATGTGTATCTTTAGAACGCGAGCCCTAGTTACATATTCCAAAACAACTCACAAGTATTTCCTGTATTAATCAAACATATCATCTCCAGTGGCATCATATTCTTCAAATGTATGCATTCCAAGATGGGAGGCCAACCCTAGTACATGAGGACTAAAGATGATAATTTCTCATATGGTGACATGCTATCAAGTATTAAAAATTCTGCATCCCCAAATGAGTAGATACCCAGTCACTGATCTATACTATAAAACTATCTGAATACAATTTAGTGCCTTTTTCTTTAAAGAAGAATGCATTAAAAGTATTTCTAGAACATCAGCTTGGTACAAAGTCTTAGAAAGTTACCCAGAGTTTTCTACAGTACCATGCCTTTAAAGTGATGGTAATGATAAACCTGTACGCAAGACAGCAAAAGAGACACAGATGTATAGAACGGCCTTTTGGACTCTGTGGGAGAGGGAGAGGGTGGGATGGGTTGGCAGAGTGGCAGTGTAACATGTGTGATATCATAAGTGAAACGAATCACCAGTCCAGGTTTGATGCAGGATGCAGGATGCTTAGGACTGATGCACGGGAATAATCCAGAGAGAGGGTGTGGGGCGGGAGGGGGGAGGTGGGGGTTGGGATTGGGAGTTCATGTACACTCGTGGCTGATTCATGTCGATGTGTAGCAAAACGAATACAGTATTGTAAAGCAAAACAAACTAAAAAAATAAAAATTAATTATATGCAAAAAAAATAAATAAAAATCCACCTAATTTAAAAAAATAAATAAATAAATAAAGTGTAGACTATAAAGTTGTTGTTGCTTAGTCACGAAGTTGTGTCTGACTCTTTGAGACTGCATGCACTATAGCCCACCAGCCTCCTCTGTTCATGGGATTTCCTGGGCAAGAATACCTGAATGAGTTGCCCTTTCCTTCCCAAGGGGATCTTCCCAACCCGGGGATCAAATTGTATGTTTCCAGCATTGGCAGGTGGAGTCTTTAATTCTGAATGACCAGGGAAGCCTCATAGAGAAAACATACTTGATGAATATTCAGTAGCTTTATACCCCAACTGTTCTCTAATATTAATTCCTTGTATAAAAGTTTTAAAAGGTATAGTTTCTTTGTCAAAAAAAAAACAAAAAAACTACAAGTCAGAATAACTTCATGAATGTTGTTCATCATATCATTACTTTCTTCTTAGTACATTTCTCAACAACTCAAATTCAAAAGCTTTTCCTTAAATTAACTGTGTAGTAAAAATCACCATATGGGTTGTCATTGCTATAGATCTACAAGGCAGCATCTCCCTCTTATACGGGGAAAAAAAATGTATTCCTCATCCATTTCAATCACAGAGAAACACCCAATAGATAATACTCTGCCATTCCTATCACATGAGCACCATTTTCATCAAAGCTTTTAACTGAAGAAGTTATTATTTATACACCCTGTTTATCCTATTATATTAAGAGCTTTGAAAAGGAAAAATGTTAGGATACTGAAAGAGGAACTCCCCAGGTCAGTAGGTGCCCATATTTACTTTCTTCTTAGTACATTTCTCAACAACTCAAATTCAAAAGCTTTTCCTTAAATTAACTGTGTAGTAAAAATCACCATATGGGTTGTCATTGCTATAGATCTACAAGGCAGCATCTCCCTCTTATACGGGGAAAAAAAATGTATTCCTCATCCATTTCAATCACAGAGAAACACCCAATAGATAATACTCTGCCATTCCTATCACATGAGCACCATTTTCATCAAAGCTTTTAACTGAAGAAGTTATTATTTATACACCCTGTTTATCCTATTATATTAAGAGCTTTGAAAAGGAAAAATGTTAGGATACTGAAAGAGGAACTCCCCAGGTCAGTAGGTGCCCATATGGTACTGGAGATCAGTGGAGAAATAACTCCAGTAAGAATGACGGGATGGAGACAAAGCAAAAACAATACCCAATTGTGAATGTGACTGGTGATAGAAGCAAGGTCCAATCCTGTAAAGAGCAATATTGCATAGGAACCTGGAATGTCAGGTCCATGAATCAAGGCAAATTGGAAGTAGTCAAACAGGAGATGGCAAGAGTGAACATCAACATTCTAGGAATCAGCGAACTAAAATGGACTGGAATGGGTGAATTTAACTCAGATGATCATTATATCTACTGCTGCAGGCAGGAATCCCTCGGAAGAAATGGAGTAGCCATCATGGTCAACAAAAGAGTCCAAAATGCAGTACTTGGATGCATTCTCAAAAACGACAGAATGATCTCTGTTCGTTTCCAAGGCAAACCATTCAGTATCACAGTAATCCAAGTCTATGTCCCAACCAGTAATGCTGAATAAGCTGAAGTTGAATGGTTCTATGAAATCTACAAGACCTTTTAGAACTAACACCCAAAAAAGATGTTCCTTTCATGATAGGGGACTGGAAAGCAAAAGTAGGAAGTCAAGAAACACCTGGAATAACAGGCAAATCTGGCCTTGGAGTACAGAATGAAGCAGGGCAAAGACTTTGAGTTTTGCCAAGAAAATGCACTGGTCATAGCAAACACCCTCTTCCAACAACACAAGAGAAGACTCTACACATTGATATCACCAGATGTTCAACACTGATATCAGATTGATTATATTCATTGTAGCCAAAGATGGAGAAGCTCTATACAGTCAACAAAAACAAAAACGAGACTGGGAGCTGATTGTGGCTCAGATCATGAACTCCTTATTGCCAAATTCAGACTGAAATTGAAGAAAGTAGGGAAAACCACTAGACTATTCAGCTATGACCTACATCAAACCTCTTATGATTATACAGTGGAAGTGAGAAATAGATTTAAGGGACTAGATCTAATAGAGTGCCTGATGAACTATGGAATGAGGTTCGTGACATTGTAAGGAGACAAGGTCATGACCATCCATGGAAAAGAAATGCAAAAAAGCAAAACATCTGTTGGAGGAAGCCTTACAAATAGCTGTGAAAAGATGAGAAGGCAAAAAGCAAAGGAGAAAAGGAAAGATATAAGCATCTGAATGCAGCGTTCCAAAGAATAGCAGGAAGAGACAAGAAAGCCTTCCTCAGCGATCAAGCAAAGAAATAGAGGAAAAGAACAGAATGGGAAAGACTGGAGATCTCTTCAAGAATATTAGAGTTAACAAGGGAACATTTCATGCAAAGATGGGCTCGATAAAGGACAGAAATGGTATGGACCTAACAGAAGGAGAAGATATAAAGAAGAGGTGGCAAGAATACACAGAAGAACTGTGTAGAAAAGATCTTCATGACCAAGATAATTACAATGGTGTGATCACTCACCTAGTGCCAAATATCCTGGAATGTGAAGTTAAGTGGGCCTTAGAAAGCATCACTATGAACAAAGCTAGTGGAGGTGATGATTCCAGTTGAGCTATTCCAAATCCTGAAAGATGATGCTGTGAAAGTGCTGCACTAAATATGCCAGCAAATTTGGAAAACTCAGTAGTGGCCACAGGACTGGAAAATGTCAGTTTTCATTCCAATCCCAAAGAAAGGCAATGCCAAAGAATGCTCAAACTACTGCACAATTGCACTCATGTCACACGCTAGTAAGTAATGGTCAAAATTCTCCAAGCCAGGCTTCAGCAATACATGAACCGTGAACTCCCAGATGTTCAAGCTGGTTTTACAAAAGGCAGAAGAACCAGAGATCCAATTGCCAACATCTGCTGGATCATCGAAAAAGCAAGAAAATTCCAGAATAACATCTATTTCTGCTTTATTGACTATGCCAAAGCATTTGACTGTGTGGATCACAAGAAACTGTGGACAGTTCTGAAAGAGATGGGAATACCAAACCACCGGACCTGCTTCTTGAGAAACCTATATGCAGGTCAAGAAGCAACAGTTAGAACTGGACATGGAACAACAGACTGGTTCCAAATAGGAAAAGGAGTACATCAAGGCTGTATATTGTCACCCTGCTTATTTAACTTATGCAGAGTACATCATGAGAAATGCTGGGCTGAAAGAAACACAAGCTGGAATCAAGATTGCTGGGACAAATATCAATAACCTCAAATATGCAGATGACACCACCCTTATGGCAGAAAATGAAGAACTAAAAAGCCTCTTGATGAAAGTGAAAGTGGAGAGTGAAACAGTTGGCTTGAAGCTCAACATTCAGAAAACAAAGATCATGGCATCTGGCCCCATCACTTTGTGGGAAATAGATGGGGAAACAGTGGAAACAGTGTCAGACTTTATTTCTCTGGGCTCCAAAATCACTGCAGATGGTGACTGCAGCCATGAAATTAAAAGACACTTACTCCTTGGAAAGAAAGTTATGACCAACCTAGAAAGCATATTGAAAAGCAGAGACATTTCTTTGCCAAAAAAAAGGTCTGTCTAGTCAAGTCTATGGTTTTTCCTGTGGTCCTGATGGATGTTTGATTTGGACTGTGAAGAAAGCTGAGCACCGAAGAATTGATGCTTTTGAACTGTTGGAGAAGACTCATGAGAATCCCTTGGACTACAAGGAGATCCAATCAGTCCATTCTGAAAGAGATCTGCCCTGGGATTTCTTTGGAGGGAATGATGCTGAAGCTGAAACTCCAGTACTTTAGCCACCTCATGTGAAGAGCTGACTCATTGGAAAAGACTCTGATGCTGAGAGGGATTGGGGGCAGGAGGAGAAGGGTATGACAGAGGATGAGATTGCTGGATGGCATCACTGACTTGATGGACATGAGTCTGACATTACTGAGTGACTGAACTGAACAGAAAGTATGGGCTGAAGATGTATCTCGTGTTGTTTATTTTTAGTAATATTGTATCAGTTCAGTTCACTTCAGTTACTCAGTCGTGTCCTACGCTATGTGACCCCGTGAATCACAGCACGCCAGGCCTCCCTGTTCATCACCAACTCCCGGAGTTCACTCAGACTCACGTTCATCGAGGTAGTGATGCCATCCAGCAATCTCATCCTCTGTCGTACCCTTCTCCTCCTGCCCCGAATCCCTCCCAGCATCAGAGTCTTTTCCAATGAGTCAACTCATCACATGAGGTGGCCAAAGTACTGGAGTTTCAGCTTCAGCATCATCCTCTCCAAAGAAATCCCAGGGCTGATCTCCTTCAGAATGGACTGGTTGGATCTCCTTGCAGTCCAAGGGACTCTCAGGAGTCTTCTCCAACACCACAGTTCAAAAGCATCAATTCATCGGCTCTTAGCTTTCTTCACAGTCCAACTCTCACATCCATACATGACCACTGGATAAACCATAGCCTTGACTAGATGGAACTTTTTTTGGCAAAGAAGTGTCTCTGCTTTTCAGTATGCTATCTAGGTTGGTCATAACTTTCCTTCCAAGGAGTAAGCATCTTTTAATTTCATGGCTGCAGTCACCATCTGCAGTGATTTTGGAGCCCAGAGAAATAAAGTCTGACACTGTTTCCACTGTTTCCCCATCTATTTCCCACAAAGTAATGGGGCCAGATGCCATGATCTTCGTTTTCTGAATGTTGAACTTTAAGCCAACTCTCCCCTTTCACTTTCAACAAGAGGCTTTTTAGTTTCTCTTCACTTTCTGCCATAAGGGTGGTGTCATCTGCATATCTGAGGTTATTGATATTTGTCCCAGCAATCTTGATTCCAGCTTGTGCTTCTTACAGCCCAATGTTTCTCATGATGTACTCTGCATAGAATTTAAATAAGCAGGTTGACAATATACAGCCTTAACGTAATCCTTTTCCTATTTGGAACCAGTCTGTTGTTCCATGTCCAGTTCTAACTGTTGCTTCTTGACCTGCATATAGGTTTCTCAAGAGGCAGGTCAGGTGGTCTGGTATTCCCATCTCTTTCAGAATTTTCCACAGTTTACTGTGATCCACACAGTCAAAGGCTTTGGCATAGTCAATAAAGCAGAAATAGATGTTTTTTCTGGAACTCTCTTGCTTTTTCGATGATCCAGCGGATGTTGGCAATTGGATCTCTGGTACTCTGGCTTTTCTAAATCCAGCTTGAACATCTGGGAATTCACGGTTCACGTATTGCTGAAGCCTGGCTTGGAGAATTTTGAGCTTTACTTTACTAGCATGTAGGATGAGTGCAATTGTGTGATAGTTTGAGCATTCTTTGGGATTGGAATGAAAACTGACATTTTCCAGTCCTGTGGCCACTGCTGAGTTTTCCAGATTTGCTGGCATATTGAATGTAGCACTTTCATAGCATCATCTTTCAGGATTTGGAATAGCTCAACTGGAATTCCATCGCCTCCACTAGCTTTGTTCGTAGTGATGCTTTCTAAGGCCCATTGGACTTCACATACCAGAATGTCTGGCTCTAGGTGAGTGATCACACCATTGTGATTATCTGGGTCGTGAAGCTCTTTTTTGTACAGTTCTTCTGTGTATTCTTGCCAGCTCTTCTTAACGTATAATATATAATAAAAACAGTTCAACAAACATTTGTCACTGGCCAAATGTTGTAGCCCATGCACAGTGCATTCCATGGGACCTTACGTACTGCTGCTGCTGCTGCTGCTAAGTCACTTCAGTCGTGTCGGACTCTGTGTGACCCTATAGACCCAGCCCACCAAGCTCCCTCATCCCTGGGATTCTCCAGGCAAGAACACTGGAGTGGGTTGCCATTTCCTTGTCCAGTGCATGCAAGTGAATAGTGAAAATGAAGTCGCTCAGTCATGTCTGACTCTTCACGACCCCATGGACTGCAGCCCACCAGGCTCTTCTGCCCATGGGTTTTTCCAAGCAAGAGTACTGGAGTGGGGTGTTTAATAAATGTCATGTTCGACAGTGAGTCAGATAGCCAACCGTGACCTGTGCTAGGTTGACCATTGCTATTGTTCCATTGCTAAGTCGCACCTGATTCTTTGCCAACCTCACAGACTGCAACACACCAAGCTTCCCTGTCTGTCACTATAAGGAGCATACAAAAGATGTACAAAAAATTTTGATGATATGGAAACACAGAAAATAGTTTATGGAAGTCTAGGCAAGTAAGAATACTGGTTAGCAGGGGGAACTCAGGAAACATGTGTGCATGGAATGAGAGTCATCACTTCAATATCAAAATACAAAGCAAGTTCAATATCTCTGAGTAACACTGTAATAGGAAGAACAAATCTGAATCTACTAACCCTTGTGTTCTGTTGCCTGTGCTTAGTCATGTTGGCTCTGCAAATTTTGTAAAAGTGTGCTATATATCATTTATCTTGTTGGAGGTCTGCAGAAACATCGTGACCTGACCTATGTAGACACCTGCAAGAACAAAGGATTCCCACGTCAAGAAGTTTGCAGCAACCAACCATGCTCCTCTCTTATCTGGCCTTTAAAAGTGCTGTGCTGAGAAATGCAAATCAAGACCACAATAAGGTACCATTTCACACCAGTTAGAATGGCTGCGATCCAAAAGTCTGCAGCAACAAATGTTGGAGAGGGTGTGGAGAGAAGGGAACCCTCTTACACTGTTGGTGGGAATGTGAATTAGTACAGCCACTATGGAAAACAGTGTGGAGATTCCTTTAAAAGTTGCAAATAGAAATACCATATGACCCAGCAATCCCACTGCTGGGCATACACACCGAGGAAACCAGAATTGAAAGAGACACATGTACCCAATGTTCATTACAGCACTGTTGATAATAGCCAGGACATGGAAACAACCTAGATGTCCATCAGCAGATGAATGGATAAGAAAGCTGTAGTACATATACACAATGGAGTATTACTCAGCCATTAAAACGAGTACATTTGAATCAGTTCTAATGAGATGGATGAAACTGGAGCTGATTATACAGAGTGAAGTCAGAAAGAAAAACACCAATACAGTATAGTAACACATATATATGGAATTTAGAAACATGGTAAGAATAACCCCATATGCGAGACAGCAAAAGAGACACAGATGTATAGAACGGACTTTTGGACTCTGAGGGAGAGGGAGAGGGTGGGATGATTTGGGGGAATGGCACTGAAACATGTATACTATCATGTAAGAAACGAATCACCAGTCTATGTTCAATCAGGATACAGGATACTTGGGACTGGTGCACGGGGATGATCCAGAGAGTTTATATGGGGTGGGAGGTGGGGGGGATGGTTCAGGATTGGGAACTCATGTACACCCGAGATGGATTCATGTCAATGTATGGCAAAACCAATACAGTAATGTAAAGTAAAATAAAGTAAAAATAAATTTTTTTTTAATTAAATAAAATAAAAGTGCTATGCTGGGGGGTGGGAAGTGCTTTGCTGAAACCCTTCAGGGAGTTTGGGACTTTGCGGAGCATGAGGCATCCACCTTGCTTGGCCCTGCAGTAAACCTTTCTCTGCCTCAAACTCTGACACTGCAGTATTGTTAGGGTTCCCTGTGCGTCAGGCACATGAACTTGCATTTGGTAATGATATCAGTTCTATGCTTACTTTATGTCAACCTTGCCTAAAATTTCTTGAAGACTCAAGGGAAGCCATCAATCGTTTTATGTTTTGTTTAGGAATAGTCTTGTATAACTAAGAAAAATGGGAGGAACACAAGATGTTGTCCATCCTCAGCTTGAACTTATTCAAGAACAGATGTTTGGTGCCCCCTAAACATCCATCTTTAGACCATGTTAATTGCTACAAGATTCTTCTTGAATAGTTCCTGAACAATAGCTGACATCATTGTGAACCTATAGGTACCAGGCAATGGACTAAACAATTATATACATTACTTCGCTTAATCCTACAACCCCTGGACATAGCAACTAAACTATTGGTTCTATTTACAATGGCACAGTGTGACTCAGAGAGATTTTTGAAAACTGATCACACAATGACAGAACTAAAAGTTTGAGTCAGGTCCCTGTGAGGCCATGTGGCCCCAGTTTTCCACCATACTCATCAATGCTGCATTTAAGGCAAAAGTCTGCCTCTTATTAATTAATATGCTGTGGTTCCTCTTTATGCAGTAAATGCACTACTGTTTATTAAGTCCAGGGTTTCTCGACTATTGACATCTGAGACCAGATGAGAATTTATCATGGAGTCTGTGCTATGCATTTAAATGTTTGTAGCATCTCTGGCCTATTACCCATTGGATGCCAGTCGTACCCCTGAGGGACAAAATCAACCACATTAAAAAACCACCAATCAATAGAGGCTTGCCCCAAGGATTGGCACTTAGAAGACCCTGATGAATAAAACTTCATTTGAACTTTCTAAGTCTTAGGTTCTATCCTAGAAGTCAACCACCATGTTCATAATCCTTTGCCCAAAGAGTAAAGCAATAAATAAAAACAAAAATTTGTTGGTTAGCCTTCTGTTTCAGATTTGACATAAGCTCTATACTTTTACTATCAGTGTTTCTGGATTGTGCTTTCATTTCAGAATAAAACATTCTAAAAAGAGTAGATTAGATATTTCAAAAAAAAATAAAAGGAAATAAACAAACCTACCACACACAATTTCATTGCTTATGTTTGCTTTTCATTTTGGGCCATGAACAGGTAAGTCCTTTTAAAATTTAAAGTATTTTCCTTCTAATCTATTCTGATTTCACAAACAACTAATTGTAAAACATTATAATAATATTGCCTACAAAAATTTTTTATTATATTTCACTCACTTGCATGATAGTGATGGTTATATCTTTCATGTTTTTCAATCTATACATCTGTAAAGCTCTAAGATATCATGAAATTGTTATATAACTTGAGTCTTTAGTACATTTAAAGAATATAATACGAAAGAGGTTCTACTTCTCTAGGGAGTAAAGTTTTAGATATGTAACCCATCTATGTGATGAAATTCAGATTTCCCTTTAGAAAACATATAATTCATTAAATCAGTTGATAGGATAGCACTAAGTGAAAATTCATCTGGCTACATTTAAGACTAAGAAAAAAATAATATACAAAAAGATACTCCATCTTTGAGCCTAGAGGATTTTCAGTGTGATTGTCAATTGGATATATTTACATTCAGTTTATGCCCAAATTGTTTTGAAAAAAGGGGACTCCCAGGGAGGTATTGGAATTTCAAAGTGGATCACAGATTAGAACTCCCAGATTGCAAAAAAACTAAGCTAGTTGATGACTTTGGCAATGGTAGGCAAATAAACTAGTTCTATAAACTTTCCTTTTCCCATCCTTTACATTTTTGTTCTCATTCTAAAGAAATCTCACTTGAGTGACCCATATTTTTATTTTTTATTAAGTGCTGAGAAGGTACATAGTGAGGGAAGACATATCCTTGGTCTATTCAGAATTAAAAAAAAAAAAAAATGCAACCCCTAGAGGAGCCATGATGGGGCCAGTCACTTCCGGCATAAACAGTAGTTCCACCAATAGTACTTTTCATGCTAATCGATCCACATATTAGTTGTGTTCATTTGAAAAATGGTTGATAGTGACAATAACACCAGTGGAAGGGAGGATATAACACATCTTTTTCTGTATTCTTTGCATCTTTATCATCTTGAATTTATCTTTCTCTTTCCACTGAAGAGTAAAAGTGTCCTTTATGGAGGCAATATGAAGGAAAAGGCCTATAATTTCTTATTTTATATTTTTATTCATTCTTTATTTGGATGCCATAGGCTATATTCTTCAACTTATAATATGCTTTTTGCAAAGCACCAGTTTATTTGCTTTTCCAAATAACTAAATCATTAAATTTCAATATAAAATTATATGGAGTTAAATGTCATTTTCTGTATATGTTGGCAAACAAAGTACATTAAAGTTTTTTGGAGGCCACCAGTAAATGATTTCAGCAGATTTGGTTTGCACAGTTGAAGGAATAATTCTAATTTCAAAAACTGTATAGCATTGCTAATCAGTGTAAAACTATACTTGCATAATGTATTCATGGAAAATTGCCTTTAAATCAAAGATACTCAGGAATATTATATAATTTCAATTACCAGAGTAACAAAATGCACCAAGTTTCCTCTGGATAATCACCAAAAACTTTTCTACCTGATGAGAACTAAATTAATTGATCTGGAATATATATTAAAATTTCCCATTTTAATTTAACTGTAAAGCACTGGAAGACAGTTCTACTTGGTGTTTCTGTGTCATTGAATCAGGTTTTGTCCAAACTATCCCAAGGATGCTGGGAATATCCCAAATAGCTGTGGTGATAAATAGTATCTCACTCTGGGATGAGGGATTTGTTTCCTGGCTGGTTTAGTAAAGACGACTACTTCTTCCAGGACAAATGTTGGACAAGGGTTCCAGTACCCTTTTTATAAAAGGGATTTCCTAAGTTCAGAGGTCCTCAGCTGTGGCATAAACCATTGTGTAAGCAGAATCTACCTGGTTCCCTCCACATCACTCTCCTGGGACTAGGGGAACAAGATGAACCAAAGAGTACGAAGCTCATACTGTCCACTGTGTTGTAATAAAGTCCTCTGCCTCTGACCCAAGAGTCTCCAGTATACCAATCTGAAACAATGGCAGACTAACTTCTTAGACTGCAAGTAGGGTGAAATCTCAGACTCTTCACAACCTTTGATGTAAGCACAATAGACAAATAATAATTTTTTTAAAATAAAGAGGCCAAATCACTCTCTAACTGAACTCCATTATTTATTATGTGGATTTACAATTTTCTTTAGTAAAGATATGTTATAGTCCATACTTTTAGACACAATTAAAGCAAAAATACTAATTATTTTAATACTTCTCATTCTGATATCTACATACTTTATTTCAATAAGTGATTGATACTTCAGTTCAGTTCAATTCAGTCGCGCAGTCGTGTCCGACTCTTTGCGACCCCATGAATCGCAGTACGCCAGGCCTCCCTGTCTATCACCAACTCCTGGAGTTCACTCAGACTCACGTCCATTGAGTCCGTCATGCCATCCAGCCATCTCATCCTCTGTCGTCCCTTTCTCCTCCTGCCCCCAATCCCTCCCAGCATCAGGGTCTTTTCCAATGAGTCAACTCATAGCATAAGGTGGCCAAAGTACTGGAGCTTCAGTTTTAGCATCATTCCTTCCAAAGAAATCCCAGGGTTGATCTCCTTCAGAATGGACTGGTTGGATCTCCTTGCAGTCCAAGGGACTCTCAAGAGTCTTCTCCAACACCACAGTTCAAAAGCATCAATTCTTCGGCGCTCAGCNTTCCTTCCAAAGAAATCCCAGGGTTGATCTCCTTTGGGATGGACTGGTTGGATCTCCTTGCAGTCCAAGGGACTCTCAAGAGTCTTCTCCAACACCACAGTTCAAAAGCATCAATTCTTCGGCGCTCAGCCTTCTTCACAGTCCAACTCTCACATCCATACACGACCACAGGAAAAACCATAGCCTTGACTAGACGGACCTTAGTCGGCAAAGTAATATCTGTGCTTTTGAATATACTATCTAGGTTGGTCATAACTTTTCTTCCAAGAAGTAAGCGTCTTTTAATTTCATGGCTGCAGTCACCATCTGCAGTGATTTTGGAGCCCCCCAAAATAAAGTCTGACACTGTTTCTACTGTTTCCCCATTTATTATTGTTGTTATAATATTGTCACTATTACAAGAGATAATATAAGTGGTATATATAAAACTACTTATTTTTCCCTAGGCTGCTGATTTGACTACTGCTAATGTCCATTGAGTCCAACAGAAGGGAAAATAACCCTGCCTGTTGTCTGTCTACCTACCTACCTATCATCCTTCTGTTTAACTGTGTTCTCTCTTTGGGAATTGATGAAGCAAAAGGAGAGCTGTGGTGGCAGAGCTCACTCATTAGAATGACAGGTAAATGATGTATAGGCATCACCACAGGGTGATCTGCAGGTAACCAACAATTCCACCTCTCTGTGATGATAATAACTCTTAGTTGGGTGTGCCTTTAGTATTGCCTCAGTTATGTTCTAGATCAGTGTTTCTCCTGCTTTAACAGGCTTACGGATCTCTTGGAAACCTCATTAAAATATAAACTCAAATTCAAGGACCTGCGGTAAAGCTCCCAGCTGATGCCAGTGCTATTCAGCCACTGTACTTTGAGTAGCTACACTTTGAGTAGCAAGGCAATGGATGTCTTTTTTTTTTTTTTTTATTGTCCTTCTCTTGTTCTGTTGCATCTGCAGATCTAATTCTATGTGGATCCCTTTGCCCTTTGTCAGTTCATATAAGACTGATTACTTTCTTTGCTCATTCATTCTTTCAACATCCATCGAGTCACTACTGTGTGTCAGGAACTGTGTAAGCTTTATATATCACAGGTGACATTCTGGGTTAGATCATGGATGGTCCATAGAGACAGAGCCCCTCTGATCATGAGGTCTGTGTTGTTTGATATTTCCCTGCCTCTTTCTACCTCTCAGAGCAGTGGACTGGCTGAGGAACAGGTGGTAGGGAGAGAAATCATTCTTTCCAAATACAAGCCAGATGGTCCCAGTCCCTAACACGTGTATGGCTTGACTCTTTTTGATTCCTGACCCATTTTGTCATAACATTCTACTTGGGTGTCAGATTCTGCTTGAAATAGAATCATCACGGGGCCATACTGAATTGTGCATAGCAGATCACGCAGGTAAAGTCTCAAACATTCATCTATTCTTTCAAATCTTTCCACATGTATTATCACAGGGGTTTCTTCCAGCTCACCTTTCCCCCCATCTCACTGGCTCCTTTCTTCACTTTCCCATATGTTCTCTCACTTTCATATTCTCATTTCTTAGGCTAACCAGTTACATTCTGTCCTAGTGCTGCAATATTTGGATACCTGGTTTGACAACTAGTGGGTCTCCACTGATCAGAGCCCGCCCTCCATAGATGGTAAAAGGATGTTAAAAATAAACATTTATTTCTAATGAAACATAAAATCGCAGAAATGACCAATGAAAGAATTTATTACATCTAATGTCCCATAGAGAGAATTATTCTAAAGGAAATGATATCAATTATAATGAAATATAAAACATCACCAACACCTCTTGCCACACTCATGCTGTGGATGACTGAGCCAGTCTTACAGTTGCATCAGTTTCTGTTTTCAGTTTTAGTGGAGAAACAGAAGCTGCTTGGCAGATTCTCAATACTGATTTCACAGTTTTTAATCCTTATGAATGAAATTGCTTAAGTTCAATCTATATAGTAAAGGTTTCTTCTTGTATTTCTATTTCTCCCATGATTTCTGTTTTTATTTGCTATTGCACAAGTCTATGAAAACGCTGGAAACAGAATATTCTTTCAGGAAAACATGTTTTGTAAAATTCCTATTACAAAATGCCTCCTTCTCTGCACTCTTGTGATGGGAGAGTTTTTATAGCTCTCTCTGGCTTTTGGTGGATGAAACAATTTCTGGGCTGAGGGTTGGCTAAAATAATTTTTTCCCCTCAGATTAAAAAAAGTCATTTATTCTGTGATTGCTTCACAGGCCCAACTATCAGTGGTGCTTTCTCTGGCTGCCCTCCCTGCTCCCTGTCTCTGTCTGTAGCAGCTGGTCTTCAACATGATGTACTTGCTTGTAGTCTGGTTTTGTACTTAGCTGATTCATGTGCCCTTACATGTGGACCACAGAAGTCAAGGAAGGAGATCATTTGTACATTTTAGAGGTTTACTGAGGGTTGTGTGTTTCCTTCTTTGACCCAAACTCTTGCTTGCTCGCGTGTGAGCTTGTTTACTCTGGGTAAAACAAAACTTCCATTTTGGCAGTGATTCGGCATAACAAGTTTCATAAAAAGAATTGGAAAGATCTCTGGACGTCAATGAACTCTTTCGTGTCACCATTTTGTAGACGGTAAAAGAATTTGTAGTTAAAGAATCTGAACGTATGGATTAAATCCCTTTTAAAATATACACATTCCTCTTTAAAAACAGGTTTGAGACAGGATTCCCTCAGCTTCTCTATTTTCTCGCTTCTGCCTGGGGTCATGTCCCACTTTGGGGACTTTATTTTCATGGCCGAAAGTAACACACTGATGGTCCTACAATTATCCGTCCTAAAGAGGTTTCAGAGACCTGTTTTTTAATTTTCAGTCATTTTAGCTTTTCTGACAGATGTTTCTAATAGTCCAAGAATGGGCTCTGGAGGAAGATCACTGGGGCAGTGTCACACCTTGAAGATGCATAGTTTTATCTTTTTTGAGTTTCTGGTGGAAAAGGTGGACTGTAAGTTGATGAGGTTCCTTTCAAAACTTCTTGCTAACTCTTGATTATTACAGCATCCCGATTTTTTCTGTGCTCTCTGTCTGTTCTTTCTCAGACTCCGTTGCGCACTGCAGGGGAACCGAGCCTTTGCTGACCTGTTTTTTAATTTTCAGTCATTTTAGCTTTTCTGACAGATGTTTCTAATAGTCCAAGAATGGGCTCTGGAGGAAGATCACTGGGGCAGTGTCACACCTTGAAGATGCATAGTTTTATCTTTTTTGAGTTTCTGGTGGAAAAGGTGGACTGTAAGTTGATGAGGTTCCTTTCAAAACTTCTTGCTAACTCTTGATTATTACAGCATCCCGATTTTTTCTGTGCTCTCTGTCTGTTCTTTCTCAGACTCCGTTGCGCACTGCAGGGGAACTGAGCCTTTGCTCACTGCTGTGTCTCCTGGACCTTGAGCAGTGGCTGACGTGTAGCTGCTGTTCCACAAACACTGACTGACTGCATGACTGAGTCTTGTGAATGGAGTTCTGCTTCACTGCTTTATCCTTCAGCTTAATCCTGAAATTCTTTCTCTCCCCTGACTTCCCCAGAAATCTGAGCCACTCTTACTCTCTCAGCTGGTACCCATTGACCCGTCTGTCTTCCTGCTTCCTATGTCACAACTCTGATTATTTGCAGACATAGCAATTAGCTATCTTCTCATCACCTTAGGAAGTATAGTTTAAACACAGCTCACAATCATTACCCCAGCTTCAAAGTTAATCTGTCTACACTTTTGCTCCCTCCCCTATTACCTAGACACTTTCAGCATCTTTTATACTTCTCCATTCATTCCCATTGTGCTATCAATTCTCTAGTTTTCCATCACAACAAAATATTTTCTCTGAGCTGGTCTCCTTGCCTTTCTTATCTGTCTTTATATTACTGGTAGATATTTTACATTTTGTCTTACATTTTAATATTTTATATTATACAACCTTGCTGTGCATATTAACATTTTTGTACTCAGAAATGTTCAGTGTAATAGGACCCTCCCAAATAGGAAGATAATTTTTCACTAAATTCTCGAAGGCCTCCACCACTTTGCTCCAGTCTATCTTCTTAACCTTATCAAAATTTACATGATATGTGAGGGTGATTTATTTGGAAATATTGGGTTGGCCAAAAAATTTGTTTGGTTTTTTTTCCATAGGCTGCAACAAAACCCAAAATGAACTTTTTGGCCAACCTTATAATATTATAGGGTTATATATAACATGTAATACATAGGTTGACTTGGTGAAGAGAGGCGTGTGCCACTTGAAGCTGGAGAAACTAATCACTGAAGCTAGCCTTAGAAATAAAGTCCGTGATTCACAAAATAAAAGAGGTTGGAGGCTTGCTCATGTTTTGGTGCTTATTTATATGTCCAGACTAAGAGTTCTTTGAGCTTGAAACTGTATCTCATCAAGATAGAAGTTATTCCTGAAATCGATAGTATAATAACAGGTTCTGAAAATTCAGAAGAGGATTCAAATTCTGATTTCCATTTCCAAGTTATAACTTTGGGAAAGTAATTTAACTTTTCCAAACTCAGTTTCAGAGAAGACAGTGGCACTCCACTCCAGTACTCTTGCCTGGGAAATTCCCATGGATGGAGGAGCCTGGTAGGCTGCAGTCCATGCTAACGGTTGGACACGACTGAGCGACTTCCCCTTTCACTTTTCACTTTCCTGCATTGGAGAAGGATATGGCAACCCACTCCAGTGTTCTTGCCTGGAGAACCCCAGGGACGGGGGAGCCTGGTGGGCTGCCGTCTATGGGGTTGCGCAGAGTTGGACACGACTGAAGTGACTTAGCAAACTCAGTTTCTTTATCTAGAAAAAGGAGACAAAAATATCTAACATACAGAATTTTTTTCAGGCTTAAAGTGAGAGACTACATGTACTATGCAGACATAGTCTTGAGACATCATAGTAATCAGCAAGTGGTGTTTTTTGTTGTTGTTGTTGTTTTTAATGTGACTTTGTTGGGTCTTAGTTGCATCACTCAGGGTCTGCATTGCATCATTGGGATGTTTTGTTGCAGACTGGTTGTGACGCAAGGACTTGGTGGTTTCGGCATGCAGTCCCTCTGGTTGCGGCACCCGGGCTTAGCTGCTCCTCGGCATGAGGGATCTTAGGTCCCTGACCAGGGCAACCTTCATTCCCTGGCACTGCAAGGCAGATGTTTAACCACTGCACCACCGAGGAAGTCCTGGTGGCAGATTTTTATCATGATTGTGCTTCTTTATCATCTTAGAGCCTTAAGATTTGTTTTTTTGTTTGATTGAGAATATATGGCTACTTTAACATCTCTGTGTATATCTATGAGCTTCCCTGGTGACTCAGTGGTAAAGAATCCACCTGCCAATACAGGAGACATGGGTTCGATCCCTGGGTTGGAAAGATCCTCTGGAGAAGGAAATGGCCACCACTCCTTGTGTATCTAGGGCCCATTATAGAGATGAGTATTTTATAACCCTCAGTGTTTTTTTTTTATATTTATTAAAATGTTTATTGATATTTATTAAAATGGCTATCTTGATTTTTAGAGAGTTTCATTATTATTATGAAGATGCTAAACCAAAAAATCTGGCATTGGCCTGTAGTCTACAGTTGCTGACATCCTTGGTGGTTTTTTATTTTTATGCTTCTGTTATCCAAAGCATTCTCTGTGTATAATATGATCCTCCAAATATTAACTGAGATTAAGCTTTGTTGAATATTTACTAAGTGCTTGTTCATACTAGGTGCCAAAAGTACTGAGCCAAATCCTGTGTTGAGGAGCACTTACTATAGGGATCTTCCACCAAGTATAGAAGTTGCCTGAGAATGGCTGAATCTGCCTGGAGAGTCCTATGAGACTTCTTAGAGCGGGGTGATGATTGAGTTGAGTTTAGAAGCGATAAATTGGCATTGTTGTTGGTGGCAGAGGTAGAATCCAGGGAAAGGAAATTGCTTGGCTACATGATGGGGAGATCTGAAAGGAGATGGGTTGATTTGAATGGGCAGGCAGTTAAACATGACTTCAGAATTTCTACATGGGAGAGGTTTGGGGGAAGTAAACTGGTTGGAAGAAAGAACTAGAAAAGCATTGAAGCTGAATTCTCACAGCCTTTTAACACAAAAATGACAATTTATACATTGCCTATCTTAAAAAATGAAGCTATGTGGTTTCTGGGTGTTATTGGGAAGGATGGGTTAATCTCTCCCAAATCATCTCCATGGCTCTGCAATGAGGTCATTCAAGAGAATCAGCTGAGATGAGTTGCCACAGAAGAAGGTAAAGCCAGGTGTTGGAGACCATAAAGCATCTTAAGGATCCATTGCAGGTTTCAGCTTGATCAGCTTGATGCCTTAGAAAGTTGACTTAGAGTGTGGAGGGGACATTGAGAGAGGCCAAGAATGGAAGCAGAGAGGTGAATTAGGAACAGTGGAATGGATTCAAAGAATAAAAATTGAGTACATGTTTGACTACAAAATTGTTTTTTTTCTTGATTCACATGAAAAGCAATTTCTGAGGTGATTATACCAAGAGAATAAATAATACCTAACTTTCATTGAATTTATTTCCATGTGACAAGAACTGTTTCGGCTCTTTCCAGGGATTACTTTTCTTAATCTTTTCAACAACCCTGTATTTAAAGATCTACTGTTTTCCTCATTTTATAGGTAAGACAATGAAGGCACAGACAGATTAGGTAACTTGCCCAAGATCACAGTTCTAAAGAATTGGAATTAAGCTTAGGAGTCTAGGTTATCTGATTCCAGAGCCAGTGTTCCTAATCCTATGTTATACTGTTTATTTACAACAGTAGGGACTTCCCTGGCAGTCCATTGGTTAAGACTGTGCTTCCACTGCAGGGAGCATGGGTTTGATCCCTGGTCAGGGAGCTAAGATCCTGCATGCTGTGCAGTGTGGCAAAAAAAAAAAAAAAATTAAAAATCAACACTAAGATATTTATATAAATTATTACTAAATAATTTAGAAGGTGAGATGGTATATCTATTACAGTGTATTGCACATAACATGTGCTTGATTCATAATTGATACATTAATAAACTTTAGTAATAATAACAATTGCTTTCATTAATTGAACATTTATGTGCCAGGCACAGGGCTAGATGTTTACATAAATTAGTCATCAAAATAATCCTCCATGATAAACACAATAGTTAACTAATACTTAATGTTTATGTACCTATTAGTATTAGAAAACAAATTTTCATATATATCCCTTTTGATCTACATAAAAGTCATATAAGATAGGTAATAACTTACTCAAGTTTTGAGGTTAAAAGATGTGCCCAGGTCATACAGGTAATAAATGGCTCAAATGGTAAAGAATCCAGCTGTAATGCAGGAGACCCAGGCTCTATCCCTGGGTTGGGAAGATCCCCTGGAGGAAGAAATGGCAACCCACTCCAGTATTCTTGCCTGGAAAAGCCCATGGACAGAGGAGCCTGGTGGCCTAAGTCCGTAGGGTCACAAAGAGTTGGACGTGACTGAGCGTGCATGCATAGTCCTTGAAATCAGGTCTGATTCTGTTAACTTTGTATCACACTCGACTACCTTTCAGAGATATTTATACATGATACAATATTATTCACTTGGAAGATTTAAAATAACCAGAGACTGAGCCATAGGCAGGGAGATTTTATGCTTGCCCTTGAAATATGGGAGCACAGATGTTGTCATAGAACATTGCAGGCAGTAGGAACGGCTGTCAGAGAAGAAAAAAAGGTTGCAAAGTGTGAGGTATTTTTGATGATTAGCAGCTCAGGTGTGTGACAGGTACTTTACCAAACTGTAAAGGCAGTGTGTAAACATTAGTGGTTATTATTATGGGGTTCATGATCATTTTCTATTGGAGTGTGCCAATTTGGATTCCTGACACATGTTGTGTTTTGTTTGGATGAAAGAAGAAATTTTGAAACTGTTCAAGCAACTGGAACACACGTTATAACACATATATTTGGGAAGACTGGACCCTTGCCATTCCTGTTTTTATATGTTGAAATCTCTAACTGTCTAATCGTGGTGGTACAAAGTTCATTCCCTTAGCAGCCAAGATTGATTTTTCCTTTGAGCAGACATGCTTCACAGAAGTACCCTTTCCCGTTACATTTTGAAAGTCATCAGACATGCTGTTATAAATGATCACGGAAGATTACTGGAGATGCTGCAAAATAATAGTGAACCAAGTAGCGTCTGTAATTTCCAAGGATGGTTCGCAATCATCACTCAAAATGAACCCTATCTGAGTGCAGGGCTGAACTTTTTCCTTTCCTCCCTCTCTCTTCCTTTTACTACTTTATAACATAGCTGAAATGGATACTGCTCCTCATGAATTTTTATGCAAAATATTAAGTTGCCAGCCATTGCTGTGCAGACAAACTCTGCTTGGGAAGATGAGAGTTAGCCTGCACAGTTCAGTGGCTTACATCCTGAGATCAAAAAGGCTCCATGTCAAACTGGTCAGCTGAGGGTGAGAGTCATGCTGGTAGCTGACCCATAAAGGGTTTGGGATGCCTCTTGGTTCAGAATCTTATGTAGGCTGAAAGGAAAATGATTCCATGTATGTTGACAGAATTGCCACCTGCTCAAGGTACCTGTTTTCCTAAGACATGTGTCTCAGTCTCTCATACGAATAAACCATGAGAAAACAAGGTTCACCAAACTGGCAACTGCTGATCCCCCCATCCCAATTCCTTCTGTGCTCAGATGCAGTTGTTCCCAAGACCTATAGATTCTATTTCATTACTGTCTGTCCATACTGCTACTGCCCTGCTCAGCCTCTTTTTTTAAAAAATTCTCAACTAGACCATTGTAAGTGCTTTTGACATTATTCCCTTCCTATTGTCTCTTCCCCTTTCCTCTAGCTCTTTCTCAGATTCCAGAATGATTTTTCCACCTCTCAGATCTTGTTGGTGGCTCTTTTGTTGTAAAACCTCTGATGGCTCCCACCTTGCCTAAGGGTGAAAATCCAAGCGTGGCAACGATGGCTTTTCTCGACCTTGCCACCAGCCTCTGCCAATCAACGTTCATTACTTTCCTGAATTACCACTGTTTCTCATATGTGCCATGTAATGTCCTGTGCCTTTCCTTATACACTTTCTGAAGCTTTGCCTGATTTCAACCCCTCTTCCCTTCTGAGGAGGGAAATAAAAGATTTTTTTCCTTCCTCTGTGTCTTCAAAGTTAGAGAAAGTGCTTGCTTTAAAGAATTTAATCCATGCAAAAAATTATAGAGGGCTTTATAGATACCAATGAGGGCGCCTGTGGTGGCTCAGGTGGAAAAAAAAATCTGCCTGCAATACAGGAGACCTGAGTTCTATTCCTGGGTCAGGAAGATCCTCTGGAGAAGGGGATGGCTACCTACCCCAGTATTCCTGCCTGGAGAGTTCCATGAACACAGGAGCCTGGCAGGCTACAGTCCATGGGGTTGCAAAGAGTCGGACACAACTGAGAAGCTACACTTTCACTTTCACTCATAGACATTAGACACTGTGTTTTGTATTGAGGCTGAGATATATTATTCTTCAGTTGGGAGATGAAGTTAGGAAAAGATAGTCATAACCCAGTGATATAAAGATTATAGTACAGAGTGCTGAAATAGAGAACAGAAGGAGACCTTTCTAGATCTTATCTAAGGTTACCCACCTTTATATAGTCAATTCTGTGCTATTACATTACCCAGTGTCATTTCTCCCGTGGCATTTGCTCTCTGAGCTTATCTTATTTATTCTGTTATTTCCTTGTTTGTTTGTCTCCACTGGGATGCAAGCTCCATGAGAGCAGGTCCTTTGATTCATCACTCTTATTTTTTTTTAAATAATTTTTATTTTTTAGTTTGTTTTGCTTTATAATACTGTATTCATTTTGCTATACATTGACATGAATCAGCCACGAGTGTACATGAACTCCCAATCCTGACCCCCACCTCTCCCCTCCCGCCTCACACCATCTCTCTGGATTATCCCCGTGAATCAGTCCCAAGCATCCTGCATCCCGCATCGAACCTAGACTGGCGATTCATTTCACTTATGATATCATACATGTTACACTGCCACTGTCCCAAATCATCCCACCCTCTCCCTCTCCCACAGAGTCCAAAAGGCTGTTCTATACATCTGTGTCTCTTTTGCTGTCTTGCATACAGGGTTATCATTACCATCTTTCTAAATTCCATATATATGTGTAAGTATACTGTATTGGTGTTTTTCTTTCTGGCTTACTTCACTCTGTATAATTGGCTCCAGCTTCATCCACCTCATTAGAACTGATTCAAATGTATTCTTTTTAATGGTTGAGTAATACTCCATTGTGTATATGTACCACAGCTTTCTTATCCATTCATCTGCTGATGGACATCTAGGTTGCTTCCATGTCATCACTCTTATAATACTGTGTTTAGAACAGAGCTTGGCGTAAAGCAGGTGCTTAAGAAACATTCATTGATGGAATAAATGTGGCTGGAGAAGGCTTCTTGCACCTTTTCCTCTGTCCTCTTCCTTTTTATCTTTCTTTTAGATTAACTGGAATGGCCTGAACCCATTCTAACTACAGCCATTGAATCATTTTAACTGTGATGTGTTTGATGTGAAGTGTGTAAGTTTCATTTTATTCTGGAGATTTTTCTGACCATCTGTTATTCTTAGTCATATATTCATTTGTAAGTCTGTTTATTAGCTTTACCACAAATGTGTTCACCAAAAGGCTAGATGTAGGAAAAGGAAGATGAATGAGATCAAGTCCCTCAATTAACTCATTACACTGGATTAAACAAATACTATATACTATATTGAAAGAGTGTTCTTAATGGTAATAAACTGAAAGGTTTTGACTAAGGCCCAAATTTCTTTCACTGCACCTCAGGCAATGTCATTGATAATCACACTACAGGCTCTACCTTTTAGATGTCTTTCAGTTTCTTAAATTCTCTCAAATATGCAAATCGCTAGATATTTATGAACAGCTATTTTCAGCTCTATGCTTAGATATGGGGTGCAAACAGGAATGATAGACACCTTGGTTCTAAGAAACAATCAGGTAGACTCTTTCCAAAATGAATTTGAAGCAGTATCCAAGTCCTGGTGTTGAGGTGAAATGAATATGTTAAACATGGTCACTCAGATACAGGCTCTCATCACATTTTGATTTGGGCTTCCCTGGTAGCCCAGCTGGTAAAGAATCCTCCTGTCATGCAGGAGACTCCGGTTCAATTCCTAGGTCAGGAAGATCTTTTCTGGAGAAGGGATAGGCTACCCACTTGGTATTCTGGCCTGGAGAATTTCATGGACTGTTTAGTCCATGGGGTCATTAAGAGTCAGACTTAACTGAGCAACTTTCACTTTCTGCAAAGGAAGAATGGGAACCAGGTTAGATTACAGAGTTTCTCAATGTAAGAATGCTGTGATTCTTAGTGGATGCTGTGTTTTCTTTAGTTTGAATTCTTAAGAAAAGTTTACAATTAAGATCCAACGTTGGAGACGTCAGATGATTTACTGTACAGTGTCTACACAGTAGTTTTTATAAGCATGATTAAATCTAAAAACTTGCGTTCTTGAGCCAGGGATAGCTGTAAATATGTATATGTCTATTGCTTTTGGAGAATGGAATGGCACCCCACTCCAGTACTCTTGCCTGGAAAATCCCAGGGACAGAGGAGCCTGGTAGGCTGCCGTCTATGGGGTCGCACAGAGTTGGACACGACTGAAGCGACTTAGCAGCAGCAGCAACAGCCATTGCTTTTAATTCTCACTTTACATGATGGATGCTTTTAGTATTCCCACTTTACCGGTGGAGGAATGGAAGCCTAAGAAGTTAAATAGCTTGTCAAGGACACACTACCAGTAAGTGGTAGTAGAGTCAGTAATAACACTCAGGCAGCCTGACCTAGGGAGCATGTGACTTTAACTCCTCCTCTGACAAATACAGCAAGAAATATAATGTTTCTGATATGATCCCTCCATGGAAACAATGGTCCTATGATTAAAGGGCAACTCAGGACGAGTATGTGATTGTTTCATGTGTGGTTTCATGACCTTATGGTAAAATGCTTAAAGGAATGGTTTTGCAGTATGAGTCTCTTCCCTCAATACTTAGGAACTTCTGTCAGAGGCCAGACTGCAGGCATTATGAGACTAATACTGTGTGATAAGGTTTCATGTATTTGGCTACTGTTGCTGCTGCTAGTCACTTCAGTCGTGTCCAACTCTGTGTGACCCCATAGATGGCAGCCCAACAGGCTCCCCCGTCCCTGGGATTCTCCAGGCAAGAACACTGGAGTGGATTGCCATTTCCTTCCCCAGTGCATGAAAGTGAAAAGTGAAAGTGAAGTTGCTCAGCCGTGTCCGACCCTCAGCGACCCCATGGACTGAAGACTTCCAGGTTCCTCCATCCATGGGATTTTCCAGGCAAGAGTACTGGAGTGGGGTGCCATTGCCTTCAAGACAAGTCTTTATATTTGGGAAGTTAAAGGAATAGATAGTGGGGTTGATATATCTGATATGAAGGCCAAGAACCCCAATATGTGGTTTGATGACAAACCACTTCTTTTCCACATGAAGTGAGGCCATGGGGAACCTGCAGACAAAACCATGGTTTTTCCTAGAATCAGCTTTTGATTAATTCTAGCACTTGGATTCAAGCTTTGACTGTCCAAAACCCCTGGAAAGATTTCTCTTTCTGCTTCTTGGTGAAAAAATTGTCAAGGTCGCACATCTTGGTTTTGTCCAAATTGAAGAGAACATAGCTGAAAGAATATGATGAAAAAATAAAAATACAATTGATTTTTTAAAAAATGACTTGGGCCCAATTTTATACATTTTCTGGCCTTTTAAAAAATATTACTGGTGAACTTTACAACGAATGCTCTGAACTAACAAGTCCTCTAAATGACTCTATAATGAGAAAACTCTTTTGTATGAATTTGTGAGGTTCACTGTCAACTCAGATCAATAAATCTTGCACCCGTTGATTCTTTTAAAAATGCAATTTATTGGAGGGGGGAAGGACTGTGTAGATTGAATTGCTTGTTTCAGCTTTGAAAGATAAAATACAGATTCCACAGCAATGAGACTAAAGTATCTCTCCATGCCGCCTAACCCCCTCCATCTCTCACCTACTCCCACTCCTGGCTTTCTTTTTTTAGTGCTGTATCTGCAATCATCCTGGCTGGGGCTGCTGCAGAATCATCAAGAAGTGGTGCTTTGAAAAAATTCAGAAAAGAGGTAGGATACTGCTTGGGTAGTGGACATAGAATTCCAGCAGCAGATTTGCTTGTGAATTGCTTTCATCCCTTCTATTAGATCTGCAGCTCAGGAGAACACTGTTCTCAGGTGCAGTGGGCTCCATCATCAGCTCCAGGGTCTTTCTCATCTTAGGCAGAACTGACCTACCATCTGTTAGAAATATTTTGAAAGCTTTATTTATTTAGGACTTTGTATTCCTTCTACTAGAGTAGACTTACACATGAATTTTGGAATCTGAGTGCCTGGTTTCAAATCCTAGCTATATTTACTTAGACCTTTGGGAAATTTTTTATGCTCTGAGGCCTCCATTTCTCTATCTGTAAAATAGGAATAATAACAGTGCTTATCTGCTGGGGTTAATTAAGTTGCAAAGTGCTTATGTGTAGATTACAGCGCTTTGATCACGTGATTATGCAATGCAATTAATATTCCTTATATAAATGTGTGTGTGTGATAGAGAGGGAGAGAGACTCTAATTGTCTTCAGAATGAGAATTGCATCGTTTCCTCTCTGAATCCATAATTTAGTATAGGCTCTAGCACATGGTGGGTTCTCAGTAAATGTTAATTGAATTAATGATAATAGTGAAACCTGGTAATGATGACTCCGTGAATTTTTTGGAGTCAACTCCCAAATTGTCTCCTTTTCAGTTTGGTGTTACCTCTGCTATGAATTCAGTGTGATGTCAGAGGAAGGATGGTTTTCATATCTAGAACAGAGAGTTGGCATGTTGAGTTATCTGTAAAATAGGAATAATAACAGTGCTTATCTGCATGGGGTTAATTAAGTTGCAAAGTGCTTATGTGTAGATTACAGCGCTTTGATCACGTGATTATGCAATGCAATTAATATTCCTTATATAAATGTGTGTGTGTGATAGAGAGGGAGAGAGACTCTAATTGTCTTCAGAATGAGAATTGCATCGTTTCCTCTCTGAATCCATAATTTAGTATAGGCTCTAGCACATGGTGGGTTCTCAGTAAATGTTAATTGAATTAATGATAATAGTGAAACCTGGTAATGATGACTCCGTGAATTTTTTGGAGTCAACTCCCAAATTGTCTCCTTTTCAGTTTGGTGTTACCTCTGCTATGAATTCAGTGTGATGTCAGAGGAAGGATGGTTTTCATATCTAGAACAGAGAGTTGGCATGTTGAGGTCTTCAAAGCTGTGAAATTGTTTGTTCCCTTACCTTTCTCTCCTCTTTGCTCTGATTTATTTGAATAACCAGAGGTCAAGCACTATCAGTATGCAGACCATTGGCCTGTATACTTTCTATGAAGCCATCAGACCCAGAAGTCCTGGGCCAAGCAGTTGGCTGAATCTAAGTGGAGAAGCTCAGTAAAGAGGATTTAAGAGGTGTTATCCCGGGTTATAAGGTCTTCACTCTAGTGTTTGTTCTGTCTTCTTTTGACTGTGTGACCTTGGATAAGTCACCTAACCTCTCTAGGCTTGCTTTCTAAGTAGGCACGGGGACCTTTACTCTGCTTCTCACTCAGAGTGGTGGTGAGGTTCCAAGATGATCGAGTGCTTTGTCAACTGTCACGTGACCAGAGGTGTCAGCGTGCTACCTTGGTTCAGTGACTGGGACTCAGTGGTTTACTAGCTTTGAGATTTCACAGGGGTACAGAGAACTCTCAGATAAAGTCAGTAGACATTTCCTTAGAGAAGTCAGATCATGTTATAAGTTAACTTACAGATGGGAAGGGATTGTGAATTACAGGCCATTAAGAGCTCTGGACTCCAACTGTCTGTCCAGTAACAGGTGGGTATTACTCACTTTGGGCTTCCCAGGTGGTTCAGTGGGAAAGACCCTGTCTGCCAGTGCAGGAGACTTGGTTCAATCTCTGAGTCAAGAAGATCTCCTGAAGCAGGAAATGGCAACCCACTCCAGTATTCTTGGCTGGGAAATCCCTTGGACAGAGGAGCCTGGTGGGCTATATAGTCCATTGGATCTCAAAAGAGTTGGATACAACTTAGAGGCTAAACAACATTATTCATCTTGCTTTTCCCATGAGAAAACTGGGAGCCAAAGAATTTACATGACTTGCCCAAGGTCACACTGCTTTAAAGCAAATATAGTTGAGATTCAAATCCGGATCTATCTTAACCACATCTCTCGATTGCTTCCTAAAATAGAGATGATGGAAGCATAAATGCTGTTAAATTTACATAACATCTGATAATCTTTTATCTGTATGTGGGAGCATTGTTTGAAATATAAAAGAAAACAAATACTTTTTCACTTTTGTTCTTTAGTTTTTGACAACAGTCACCCTCCTACACAGAGTCTTATTCTGGCTCTTTGTCAATTACATGAATACACTGATAGCAACATGTCACATTCAGAGGGCAGAGGGGAGAATTCTCACTTCCTCTTTGAGGTTTCTTTTCTCCCTGCCAAGGAGAAGCACCTGGCCTATTGCCAATAGAATGAGCAAACAGTAGTCAGGGGAACTGGAGCCCAAGAGAGGCAAGAAGGTGGTGCAGAAAGTGAATGCCAGGCTATTAGCCCAGTAAAACACATACTGAGAGAATGAAAACAAGACATCATTCACTTAAGTTCTGTCCATTCTCGCTCCAAATTCTTGAATTCTGTCCACCTCTATCTTTCTCTTTGCTGTTTTCTTTTAACAGGCTCCCTGGCCTATTGCCAACAGAATGAGCAAACAGTAGTCAGGGGAACTGGAGCCCAAGAGAGGCAAGAAGGTGGTGCAGAAAGTGAATGCCAGGCTATTAGCCCAGTAAAACACATACTGAGAGAATGAAACAAGACATCATTCACTTAAGTTCTGTCCATTCTCGCTCCAAATTCTTGAATTCTGTCCACCTCTATCTTTCTCTTTGCTGTTTTCTTTTAACAGGCTCCCGTCTTCTGGAACCCCGATTGCTCCAGGAGCCTCCTAAAGATCTCCCCTAATTCCTTCTTACCTCATACCCTATTCAATCCATTCTCCACATCCTGGTTAAGATGGTCTTCCTAAAATGTATATCTGATTACTCCACTGCTGACACAATCAATGTTCCTTGATGTTCTTAGGGTGAAATCCAAACTCCTTAAGCATCTCTACAAGTGCCTCCATATTCCTATGCCTCTAGACTCATTCCTTGCCCTTTCTTCTCTAAGGTCTTCCAGAACTAGTACTCCTGGGATATTAAATGCATTTCAGCCCTTGGAATTTACCACACTTTTTCTTCCCTCTTGGCAGAAGCGTGTGCTCTCCCTTTTGCCTCTTTCAAGGCCTCTGTCTTCGTCATATGACTTACTACTACTTACTTTATGAAATATCTGCTTAGCAGTGCCTTTCTCTGAGAAGATCCAGTCGACTCCTCTGGCTCGTCTAACAGCTGGCCTACAGGAAAGGTTAATGATGGTGGGGTCAGAGATCAGAGCTAGGGATAATGTACAAAAAGCTATCAATAACAGAGTTCAGCTAAATTCAAGGAAGACATTTCCAGTAGTTTAGGTGTGCAATGGGTGAGCGGGAGAGCAGCTTCTCATCCACTGAGAGTGAACAGTACAGGATGGACAGCACCTTGGAAAGTTGAGTGCAGAACATTCTGAACTGGGACACTGGCTTGTGGGAAAGGAGAAGAAAACGAGATGAGTTTTCACTGCCCCAAGGCCTTATGAGTTTAAGCTCTGTAATCACATCAAGTAAGCAAGCAATTTTCTCTTTGGTTAATGTTTGGGATTAAGCAAAATTGATGCTTTTCTTTTCCTTCCTTCTTTTGTTTTGGAATCCAAACAACTTCAGTGAGAACCACTACTAACCTTATTGTAGATAAGGAACAGAGAGTTTAATATTCACCAGCATGAAAAAAAAAAAAGAAAAGAAATGGGCCCAAAGCAAAGATTCTAAGCCCTGTACCCCTTATGGTATTTGTGTGCCTCTGTATATAACAGACAGATGGTAAAGAGTCTGCCCACAATGCAGGAGACCTGGGTTCGATCCCTGGGTTGGGAAGATCCCCTGGAGAAGGAAATAGCGACCCACTGCAGTACTCTTGCATAGAAAATTCCATGGATGGAGGAGCCTGGTGGGCTATAGTCCATGGGGTCACAAAGAGTTGGACACGACTTCACGATTGGATGACTTCACGATATATAACAGAAAGAGCCTTGTCCCAATTTTTCCTTAAAGCAGGAGAGCGTGGCTAAGTAAAAGTGAGAATCTTGGGTGGAAGGACCCTTCCAGAGAGGGAATTACGCAGTCTGCTGTTCACGTAGCTCAGAGTAGATTGGGGATTTTCACTCAGCTGCCCCTGGTCTGGATGAATTTTTCTAGCTATGCCGCTCTGTCAACACCTGGATGCAACAGAAGGGAGGGAAGGAAGGATCCTGATACTTAGACAGGGAACCTGTCAGGTCAGTATTCTCAATACATTCTTTCCTTTGAGAGAGATGTAGAAACTCCAGAATACCTAGCACACAGGTTGACCCCACCGGTGCTAGTTGCCCTAAAGCACAGAGCTTCCTTAACAATTCTATAAATGTTTGTTGAGCACATACAAGTATTTTCTAGGTGAGAGCTGTGTAGTGAACAACACAAAGTCCCCATCCCCAGTGTTCTAGTGGGAGATGTTGAACAAGGAATCAAATCCAAAGCACATTGGATTTTCAGGTGATGACAAATGCTTTGGAGGGTAAAGGGTTGGTTATGCTGCAGTAACAAAGAAGCTCTAGATGTCAGTGGCTTACAATAAGCAAGCTTATTCCTTGCTCCTGCACCATATCTGTCTTAGGTTAGTTGCACCTCTGATCCATGGTTTGAGATCCAGATTAACAGAGAGGCCTTAATCTGGAGCACTCCCAGTCATGGTGGCAGAGAGGAAAGAGATGTAGTAAACCACAGGCTGGCTCTGAAAGCTCCTTCCTGGAAGTGATACATATCACTTCTGTCCACAGTACATTCATCAAAACAAATTAAATGGCCATGTCTACCTTCTTATGTGCCCACTGAGTGAGCCACCATGGGGAGTGAAACAGGGGTGTTGGGTGGATGGTGATACAGTGTAACACAGAACACACATTCAACCTGGCCAAGAATCTGGAAAGTGCTCTCTGAATGAAGTGAGGCAGTAATCCATGTGGGCAAAGCCTGTGCTAGGCAAAGGGAAAGCAAGCACAAAGGGTGTGAAGGAGGCACGTGAGTGACATGTTTCAGGAACAGCACGATGCCAAAGCCTTTGACTGTGTGGATCACAACAGACTGTGGAAAATTCTTCAAGAGATGGAAATACCAGACCACCTGACCTGCCTCTTGAGAAATCTGTATGCAGGTCAGGAAGCAACAGTTACAACTGGACATGGAACAACAGACTGGTTCCAAATAGGAAAGGAGTACATCAAGGCTGTATATTGTCACCCTGCTTATTTAACTTATGTGGAGAGTACATCATGAGAAATGCTGGACTGGAAGAAACACAAGCTGGAATCAAGATTCCTGGGAGAAATATCAATAACCTCAGATATGCAGATGATACCACCCGTATGGAAGAAAGTGAAGAAGAACTAAAGAGCTTCTTGATGAAAGTGAAAGAGGAGAGTGAAAAAGTTGGCTTAAAGCTCAACATTCAGAAAACGAAGATCATGGCATCTGGTCCCATCACTTCATGGCAAATAGGCTGCTAAAGAGTGGAAACAGTGTCAGACTTTATTTTCTTTGGGCTCCAAAGTCACTGCAGATGGTGATTGCAGCCATGAAATTAAAAGAGGCTTACTCCTTGGAAGGAAAGTTATGACCAGCCTAGACAGCATATTAAAAAGCAGAGACATTACTTTGTCAACAAAGGTCTGTCTAGTCAAGGCTATGGTTTTTTCAGTGGTCATGTATGGATGTGAGAGTTGGACTGTGAAGAAAGCTGAGCGCCGAAGAATTGATGCTTTTGAACTGTGGTGTTGGAGAAGACTCTTGAGAGTCCCTTGGACTGCAAGGAGATCCAACCAGTCCATCCTAAAGGAGATCAGTCCTGGGTGTTCATTGGAAAGACTGATGTTGAAGCTGAAACTCCAATACTTTGGCCATCTGATGCAAAGAGCAATGAGGCCCCGATGCTGGGAAAGATTGAGGGTAGAAGGAGAAGGGGACGACAGAGGATGAGGTGGTTGGATGGCATCACCGACTCAATGGACTTAGGTTTAGGTGGACTCCACGAGTTGGTAATGGACAGTGAGGCCTGGAGTGTGGTAGTTCATGGGATCACAAAGAGTCAGACACGACTGAGCAACTGAAGTGAACTGAAGAAGGCAGATGTGGCAGAGAGCATGAGAGGAGGGATAGGAACGAGACCAAGGAGCTAGGCAGGGACATAGTCACCAGGGCAAGACAGAGTCATCATCACCATCCAGTGGGTATCTATTCAGTGCCCACTATATGCCAGGCACTCATCTTGGCTTTGGGGCCAGATCAGTGAATAAGACAGACAAAAACATAGACCTTTCCATTTTAGTGGTGCACAAGAGACCAGTAACAATAACTCTAGAGACTTTCCTGGTAACCCAGTGGCTAAGACTCTGCCCTTCCAATGCAGAGGGCCTAGGCTGGATCCCTGGTCAGGGAATTAGATCCTGCATGCTGCAACTAAGGGCTTGCATGCCACAACGAAAGATCCTGCATGCTGCAACAAAGATCGAAGATCACACCTGTTGCAGCTAAGAGCAGTG